>JAVTVY010037333.1:0-17237 GCA_036873755.1 Hanleya hanleyi | reverse complement strand
GACGCATTCGAACCGTGAATAGCCCATCTCGATCCCAAATACCTTCATGTACTGCCCGAAAATGGCCACTTTCGCTACATGCCACCGCGCATGCGCAGAATGCCGATATTTCAACCCCACACCCTTCATGAATGCTTCACTTTGATACCTCACTCGACCCCATCCGTCCACTAGGGGCTCCCCTAGCTCCAAAAAGGCTATTTTCATACCCTTCGGCCACCGCGCATGCGCAGAATGCCGATAGTTTAACCCCACACCCAGCCCATTAGATGCCCCTTCACATAAGCTTCACTTTGATACCTCACTCGACCCCATCGGACCCTTAGGGGCTTCCCTAGCTCCAACACGGCTATTTTCATACCCTTCGGCCACCGCGCATGCGCAGAAGGCCGATAGTTCAACCCCACACCCAGCCATTAGATGCCCCTTCACATAAGCTTTCACTTTGATACCTCACTCACCCAATCGGACCATTTTATCTAGGTAATGTATGCCTTCACTGACCCCATCGGACCCTTAGGGCTTCAGCTCCCAACACGGCTATTTCCATACCCTTGGGCCACCGCGCATGCGCAGAAGGCCGATAGTTCAACCCCCACACCCAGCCCATCAGATGCCCCTTCACCTAAGCTTCACTTTGATACCTCACTCGACCCCATTGGACCATGAGTAGCTCCCCTAGCTCCAACACGGCTATTTCATACCCTTGGGCCACCGCGCATGCGCAGAATGATAGTTCAACCCCACACCCAGCCCATCAGATGCCCCTTACCTGCTTCACATTGATACATACTCGACCCCACTGGACCAACTCCCCTAGCTCCAACACGGCTATTTTCATACCGCTAACCCCACACCCAGTCCATCAGATGCCCCTTCACGAATGCTTCACATCGATACCTCACTCGACCCCATTGGTCCATTAGGGGCTCCCCTAGCTCCAAAACGTCTATTTCAATACCCTTGGGCCACCGCGCATGCGCAGAATGCCGATAGTTCAACCCCACACCCAGCCCATCAGATGCACCTTCACGAATGCTTCACATCGATACCTCACTCGACCCCATTGGTCCATTAGGGGCTCCCCTAGCTTCAAAACGTCTATTTCCATACCCTTCGGCCACTGCGCATGCGCAGAATGCCGATAGTTCAACCCCACACCCAGCCCATTAGATGCCCCTTCACATAAGCTTCACTTTTATACCTCACTCGACCCCATCGGACCCTTAGGGGCTTCCCTAGCTCCAACACGGCTATTTTCATACCCTTCGGCCACCGCGCATGCGCAGAAGGCCGATAGTTCAACCTCACACCCAGCCCATTAGATGCCCCTTCACATAAGCTTCACTTTGATACCTCACTCGACCCAATCGGACCATTTTATCTAGGGACTACTTTTTCTCCGCGGAAGCTTTTTCCCGAGACCGAATCACCGCCAAAACCACGGCCAAACCGCATCACCGCGCATGAATACATTATTTTTTTTTTGCCGGAACTTTTTTTTTTCCTGCCGGAACTATGCACTCATTGACCTTTGGTGAGAGAGAGAGAGAGAATTATTAGGTTTAGCGTCACATTCAGCAATCAATATGTCACCTCAGCTGTCTGGATAGAGATCACGACACAAAAACTGGCCGCCATCTTGTCCCACCTCCCACACGACACAAAAAACCAGCCGCCATCTTAACCCACCTCCCACACGACACACAAACAGGCCGCGATCTTGTCCCACCTCCCACACGACACACAAACAGGCCGCCATCTTGTCCCACCTCCCACACGACACACAAACAGGCCGCCATCTTGTCCCACCTCCCACACGACACAAAAAACCAGCCGCCATCTTGTCCCACCTCCCACACGACACACAAACAGGCCGCCATCTTGTCCCACCTCCCACCACACAGGCCACGCCCCCTCATCACGCATGCGCACCCCCTCAATTGTGACGTCAAAACACACAAATTGACCTCTATGACCTCTACATCCGGGGGGAAACTGACTTATTTTGCCCGCTGTATACTACTACCGCTTGATTTTAATAGGGAATGCAACCTCATATGTGCCGTCTTATTATAATTTCACTTCGAAATCAGAATTTTCATACGTTAGTAGACACAAAAGTTTTCAAGTAATTGACTTATGTACTAGAAAGACACTAAAATACTAGATGCAGTCGATCGAATGCGATCGAGGAGGCATCCCTTTTGCATGTTAAGTAAAGGAAACATGCATTATTTGTAGAGAGTAATAATGTGAAACTTTTTAACATGTTTACATGGCCCCCATGTGGTGCCACCTTTAGGCGAATCGGCACAAAAACATTCCCAAACGATAACTTGAGGGAAGGTACCCAACAAACCAAATTGGGAAAGAATCCGTTCAGGTTTTCAGATGTTCTTGTCCGAAAACTCAATATACACTTGCCCCATGGTGACCCCACCTAACGGCGAAAAACAATCACAATTGGGAACTTGAAGGAAAGTAGCCATATACCATTGCCTTGGAAAGAATCCGTTCAGGGTTTCGAAACGTACTGTCAGGAAACGCAATTTTAACTTTTACGAGTATTTTTAGAAACCTAATTTTCCATAGATTTATATAATGTTAAGTAGGGTAGGGTTACTTATCACCTTTAATTTACAAATTATTAATAAGACAGCGTTCCCATTTATCGTTTTTGCTTCGCTCGTTTAAATCGATGAAAAAAACCAAGTCGTTCTACACCCATCGTTTTGATTTTCGTGGAAAACCCTTGAGAAAACCATTCAACGCATTGGTTTGTTCTGCACTGAAGGAAGTCGTTCGTTTTACAGAAACCCATTGCGTTTATTTCCTTCGTTGTTTGCCATCGTCTCATCGTTCGCTGAAAAACGAAGGCGCAATAATACAGTCACATGCTGATCGCATTTTTCAGCTGGATAACCCAATCTCCGTGGGCATGGGAAAAGAATCTGATAATTCAATGCCCAATTCTGTAAGGTTCGGATAGAAAGTAAATTTCTTTTACGTGTAAATTAGAAGACAGAGGAAAGTAATGCACATATTTGTTTCCCCAATATGAGCCGAACTGGTAAAATCAACTCTACACAAGACCAGACGCGCCACGCCTGAGATGCCACTGAACTGACGATTGCTTAATGCAAAATATGATCATTGACTTTCAAGCAATACAGGACGCAGCCTGCCATCCTGTATATCGATACACACTTCTAGCACTGTTACAGGCACAGACTTCTGGAAGAACCCGCCTATGGTTCTCCCAGATTTTTCTGGACCCTTTTTATGTGTATGAAAGGTTACAAAGACAAAGGAATCACTCACGCGACTACAATGTATAATGAACACAAATCTACCAGTATAACCTAATCAAAAACTGACCGACAAACTTGTACATAGTCAATTCTCTTCTTCTAGTTATATCTCCCGCTAGGACTGCTGCACGACGAACCAACCTGGTCTTCCTGATAGTCCACCTGAAGCCCAAGTTTTTTACACTTACACCAGATACACTGCGTGAAGTGAAAAAAACATACTTTCAGATTCGCACCTGGCAGGACAACCTGGACTGCATTATAGAAATCTTTTTCGAAGTCTGCCTGGACGGTTGTTGGAGAGAACTGGAGAATTTGCCTCTCTGCAGCACCGTAGACAAGTCGAAGGAATCTTTCGTACGTGGGCTGTTGTCTGTTTGGTAACAAACCATACATTATTTTGCAACAATACCATGTATAGTGTAGACTTGGCCTAATATACTCGGGGATACGTGGACACGACATCCTGTGAAACAGCACTCCCATGCGGCCCAAGTAACCTTCCTTCTCGTAATACGGTATTGCAGCCATTCCAAATTACTGACAGTCCACCTCGTTGAGTTGAACTCGAGCTGTGCTTGTACAGCTGTCATAGTATCTTCTCAGGAGGGAAATCTTGAAACTCCGGGTAGTCAGTTGGCCAGAATTGAAAAAGAGAGTTTTCGTTACCACTTTTTCCCTGCATACATACAACCTGTTCTAATGTTTGCCAGCGCGGGTTGGGTTTCAGGGTGCTAAAATGACATCATTTTGGCAAAAAAATCTTTAATATGAAAAAAACATTCATAACTTTTCTATTTTCTCGACAAAACGAACAAATCTTAGCTCTAATTACAGGTACTACATAGGGTTTGCTGGCGATAAATAAAAGACTTGGCGGTCAACTGAACTGTATATTCAACTCAGTGACAAAAAGCGTCTCGAAGCTTCATATTGTTGTTTTTTTACTTTTTCCATCCCGGAAACAGATGATTTTTCAATCAAAATGTGTGACATTTTTTAGGCTACCGCTTGCTAATAAAAAAGATCGAAACATTTGGTTTAGTGTCAGAGAAAGAACGTAAAATGTTACCCCACCTCCATAATTGGAGGAAAAGTAAAATTTTACTAAAATGTTCTTAATTTTTTTAAATTTCTTCATCAAAATACGAAAATTATTTTTCATATTACAAGTGTTTGGTGTGGTCTGATTGTAGTAAAACACCAGTAGTACAATCTGTGTATGCGAGTCCGTGTAGGAAATATGATCATTTTTTTTTTCTTTCAAATTATATTTGATGAATAACCCCACAATGTCGTAGCATTTAAACTGTTTCACTTAATCTGCATATGATTTATTTTGCAATCATTCTGTCATTTGCAGTTAACATGCACGATTGGAATATTTGGTAGAGTGTCGGAGAAAAAAGGCAAACTGTTAACCCTCTCACACCCCCCTCTCTGAATTCCAAAAATCCTCAATTTTACGAAAATATTTATAACTTCTCTATTTTGTCATCAAAAGAAACAAATTATGTATCAAATTACAGGTACTCGATGTAATATGATCGTAGATATAAACTCTCTTGTCTTTACTCATTTAAAGAAACCATTGGATTATGAACGCGGATATTCTTTAATGGACGACGGTTGAATTATGAATAACGGACCAGACGCTTGTAATGTGATAAAAATATTTATTTCTTTTCTGGTTTACTCTGAATAATCACAATGAGTTGACACATCAACCGAACCACTTCATCTGCATATAATAAAAATCGGAATATGCGCTCTATCGTGGAGGAATGACGTCAAATGTGGCTCGAAACAAGATCAAAAACTAATTCTGAAGAAAAATACCAAGTATCGTCGAAACACTGGAGAATTGCACTTTATGATCTTTCGTGAACCATTAGGTTTGAGGTTGTTTTTTCTGTCGAAATTTGGTGTTGAATCTAAAAAATGTTTTTTCTGTGATACATGTATTTCAAACAAAAGTATAAGAACACATGTATGCATCTCGACACCGACCAGCAGAATAGAGTTACCGACCTGACGCACGTACAGACAAGATGAGAGTATACACCGTATATGATTACATGTGATGAACCCAAATTGGCAATAGATCCAGTCTAGACTAGAAAAATGGAGTCTAGACAACAGTTCGCTGGAATCGCGATTACCATCAGACCGTTACATTGTTTTACGCAGAGATATCAGAGCTATCATTTAGCATTGAGGTATCCTAAAACTTGTCATGGTAACCATACCCCTTTCCCAGGCACAATTAATAGGGTTTCTGCATATAACTTTAGTTCATAATAAGAAATTAAAGTTGGGAGAAGATAATCGAGTATCAATCTAACAGAAAAAGTAACCAGTCTCAAATAGTCCATCAGGATGCCCTCACATTAGTCTCGAGATATTATCCAAGACTTGTGCACATATATTTTGCTGTAAACTAATGGATACGTTCAAAATCAGTTTTTGGTAAAATAAATATATATATAATCGTATGCACTGAATCGTATGATTCTGGATGTATTATTAACCTGTTTTCCTATTCCCAATCCTCAACCTACACAGCGAGGAAAATGCTGATGCTCAACACCAGTAACTAAATTATTGAAAGTGTTGAATTCAGACCCACATCATGTCCCCAAACACCCCTTGTTGGTGTTTGGCCAGTATTAGCACTTATCCAAATATGATGTTGAACCATTTTCAACACCCTTACCTTGTGTTAACCAACATCATTATTTGGTGTTCAACTGGCCGCAACACCATTTTTTAGTGTTCACATTAGTCAACACCGTTTCTCGACACCATTTTATGGCGTTGATAAACCCTCAACCCTCAAAGGGCGTCGGGCCAACATCATTTTTCTGGCTGCGTGTGTGAATCATTATAGATACAAACTAAACAGGTTACCAACAGAATCTTGTTTTGCTCTACAGTTTTCAGGCGGAGGCATTTCGCTCAAACTAGTGTTCTCTTTAGCCATAGGATATCACGTTATACTCGTAGGAAATCATCGGTCATAGTGGAGCGGGGCTCGAGGAAACTTGAGGCTCTTGTATTCTTTTCCTTTCCAATTCCTTCTTTCCTCTGCGAAGAGTGTAGACACAACTATTGTCCCAATTTCTCTTATTATCCCAAATCTGTTATTTCTGGGTCTTAGAATGATGTGTTATTAATAATCAAAGTTTTAAAGATGTGTATATTCAAAGTGGACGCCCTTAATTTACAAATTCGCTGGCATCTCGCCTCAGTATTGCTGTTTCTGGTACACGTTCAGGTCTTTAATTGTTGCTACAGCTGGCGATTTTACAGAAGAAAACGAATAATAACACATGATGATGTGGATCGGAACACACTCATCTGTAATAGAGTAATATTTACATAAGTTCTCTGACACTGCATGGACCAGATATTCCGAAATTTTTACTGCAAATGGTAGACTGGTGGTTCAAACAAATTATGATATGCTGATGAAGCGATTTAGTTGATGAATCAAAACATTGTGAATGATTGTCCTCGGATAATAAAGATGAAAAGCACGTATTTGTCCGGACTACGAGCCTATTTTCTTCAGACACACAGCTCGGAACACCCACCAGACCATATCACATACCAGTAATTTGGGACATAAGGTGTACTTTTGATGGAAAAATAGAAAAGTCAGGTATGTTTTCACATGGGACATTTTGGAATGGGGTAAAGCTTTTCCTGATGAATCTTACTCTTGATCAGGTAGTTCGATTTCGCTTACTTACTTGGTCGTTGACACAAACCATAGTTTACTGAAGAAGTTTTTACGTTAATCAGTCAAGAATTGCGACCGCTTTTCTGAGATGACCAAACTGAACAACGTGATGTTTGCTCGATTTTGAACCATTTCTCGCATTGGGTAAGCTAGACAGCTCAAAACGTGGGCATTTTTTTGTGCAATCAGATCGCATCATATACCTGTCACTTGAGACACGGTTTGTTCATTTTGATGAAAAAATAGAAAAGTTATGCAGGTTTTTGTAAAACTAAGGATTTCTTGATAATTAAAGGGGCTTAATATTTTACGTTATTCCTCTGTTTGTATACCATATATTCCAGTCTTGTTCTCAGGAAACGTTAACCTACATGGCACAAATTATAATATACTGATGAATCGATTAATTGATCAGTGAAAACATTACGATGCTTCATTCCTGGGATGGAGAAAGTAAGAAGAAATATATTTTGTCATTTTTCCAATTTATTTTATTGAGTCAGATATCGGATATATACAGCCTCTCCGTTATTCTACAATCATGCCGCAATAAACAAGTATACAATGACACATCATCTGATTATTTTGTTAAGTGGACAGAAAAGTTACGAATATTTTCCTAAAAGAAAGAATCCCTTTAATTTTGAGGGGTAGGTTAACATTCAAATTTATAGATCGGATACTAAATCAGTTAGTCTGGTATTGTGTATGGTAAACGGTTGCCCGATAAATTGCACAATTTTAAATATGCTGATGAAGAGAATTAACTGATAAGTTGACACACAGCTTGGATAACCGCTTTTTTCCACAATCAGATGATATCCAATATCTTCAATTTGAGACAAATGTTTTTCATTTTGATGAGAAAATAGAAAAGTTACGAATGTTTTCGTGAGTTTGGGACAAATTAATGGCATTTTAATGCCCTGAAATCTAACAACAGGGAAGAATATATACGCATGCATTCCCTCTGCACATCAGAAAGGGTTTCAGGTATGCAGGGAAAAGTGGTAACGAAAACATAGACTAAGCCCCTTTTTTTTTTTTTTTTTTTTTTTTTTTTTTTATAATGTGCATTTATTGCCACAGAATTGTTATTATATATTTACAGACAATGCATTGAAATATTAATTCTTACCCATCATATTTGTATCCTACTTGGAACTTTGTAAATACAGTACGAATACGTGAATATTACATTTGCAAGCTTATGTGTACATATATACTATTTACAGAAAGTCTGTGCCGAAGTGGTACTCTAGAAAATAAATAGAAAAAATAAAAAAAAAAATAATAAAAAAAGCGAACAGTTACATCAATTTCAACCACAAATACCATTCGGTATTAAATTTGTCTATCATATCATTTTTCATAGCAATTGACTGCTCAATAAATAGGAAATTTTTGACATCGTGCTGTAAACCAGCAATGTGAACAATTTTTCCTTGACATCTACATTTGTAGATATAATATTTCATAATCAGCAGAATGAAATTTATCGGTTTATAATAACTTTCAGTTTTCGTTATGCCGAACAAAATTTGTTTTCGGGTAATATTTAATAAAATATCAGTTTTTCTGTATATCCAGCTACTTAAAGATTCCATTAGTTCATCAATAATTTCACATTCATAGAATAGATGCTCGATTGTTTCAGTCTGCTGTTTACAAAAAGTACATTTATCGTCATTTCTCACTTTCATTTGTACAAGAAGTTTGTTTGTTGCTAGAATACGGTGGTTTATTCTGTACTGCAACCACTGCAATTTTGTATTTTTGCAACACTTAAAAGGTACCATGTATATAAATTTCCATTCCCCAGTAGACGCAATATCATATTTTTTTTGGCTTTTTGGGATTACCCCGTTTTTGACCAACAACGTGTAAATATCTCGACACCCTTTCAAGCTTTTTAATATGATCTGAAGTTTGAAAGGCATTTCTACATTATATGTCAGTCGTGGTACCAATTTCAGATTATAGTGGCTGATGTACGACTTTATCGCTTTACAAACACCCCAGTACTCTAAATAATTGGATTTTGTGTTGTATATATTGATGAAGGATTCATAGTCTAAGAATTCACCTTCATTGTCAATCAAATCCCCAATACAGTATACATTGCTGTCATACCAGTTCTTATAAAAAATCGATTGATTATTTACTTTGATGTTTTCATTTAACCAGATGTTTGTTGTATATAATTCTTCAGTAGTGACAGGTTGAGTTTTTGCGTTAACAGCTCCCCATGCACGTAAAACGTCACACCAGAAAGTATTAGTACATTGGGATATCAGAAATTCATTTCCTTTTTTTATCAGATCTGAGATATTGGCTGTCGAGGTTTCAAATAGTTGTTTGTATTGTGTTTGCTGTAATAAAAGTCTTCGTATCCAAGTTGATTTGAGAGCTGCTATAAAATACTGTATGTTTATCATCTTCAAGCCCCCCATCTCGTAGTTTTGAGTCAAAATTTCTCTTTTCACCCTATCTTGTTTCGATTGCCAGATAAAAGAGTAAAACATCGTATTCATTTTCTTTATGTAATCGTCTGAGGGGTCTGGTAAGGCGATAAATAAATGATTCAGTTTTGATATTATTAGTGTTTTTAGTACGGTGATTCTTCCTAATGGTGTTAACTTTCTCTTTGACCATTGTTCGAGCTCCTGTCTTATGCTATTCAGTTTTTTATCATAGTTTGTATCAGTCATCAAGTCCAGATTACAGGAGAAAGTTATTCCAAGATGATTAAAGTCAGACTGGTCCCAATTTAATTTGTATCTGTGGTTAAATGTCTCTCCACCAAACTTTTTGCATCCTATCCAAATGGCTCTAGTTTTGTTATTATTTAGTTTTAGCCCAGAAAATGAAGCATAGCGTTTCAGGGTTAATAGCGTTTCTTTTAGGGTAGACTCGGAACCGTCAAGGAGCAATGATGTATCGTCTGCATACTGCGAAATCTTGAATTCTATATCTCCTATTTTTATTCCCTTTATATTTTCATTTCCCTTAATCATTATGGACAGTATTTCAGCACATAACAGAAAAATGTAAGGTGATAATGGATCTCCCTGTCTGCATCCTCTAGAGAGTTCAAAAAAGTTTGAGAGGAAACCACTCTGCGTTACAGCGGTCTTAGAATTATTGTAAAATACGAATATCCATCTTTTGATTGATTCCCCAAAATTGAAGGTGTCTAATACCTGATTGATGAAGGACCATGATACTGAATCGAAAGCCTTTTCAAAGTCGATGAGAAGGAGGAGGCCAGGTAACTTTTTAGATTCTGTATATTCCATAAGGTCATATATTAACCTAGTATTTTCACCAATGTACCTTCCGCTCATAAAACCTGCCTGACTCTCTGATATTAAAATTTCTAGAACTGTCTTAAGTCTCCTCGCTATTGCACGCTGCCGCTATTTTATAGGTAATATTCAACAGAGTTATCGGTCTCCAGTTTTTTAGATGTTGTTTCGATTTATCACCCTTTGGCAAACATATTATTATACCTTCCTTTTGTGTCACAGATAGTTCCCCTTTTCGATAACCTTCGTTTATGGATCTTGTAACAAAGCTGCTAATATCTTTATAGAAGAATTTAAAAAATTCTGCAGTAAAACCGTCTGACCCCGGACTTTTATTATTTTTCATTCCCTTCAAGCAATTTAGAACTTCCGCTTCGGTTATTTCACCCTCAAGTTTAAGCTGTTCTGCCTCTTTTAGCCTTTCAAATTCGAATTTTTTCATTTCTTCGTTAAGATTAATGTCATCTACGTCCTTCTTGCTATATAATTTACTATAAAATGTTTCAGCCTCTTTTAAAATTTCCCATTGATCTGTAATGAGTTCTCCATCTTCTTTCTGTAATTTCGGAATTGTTTTGTTCGTGAAATTTCTCGACTCTAAGCTACAGAAATATTTCGTTGGTTTTTCCCCATCTTCAGCCCAACGAGCTTTTGATCTTATTAAATGCCCTTTCATTTTTTCTTTTCTTAGTATCTCCAATTCTATTTTCTTATGATTGAGCAGTTCCATATCAGGTATTTCAACATTCTCAAGAGCTTGAATTGATTTTTCAAGTTTTTCTTCTAGTTTCTTGTTTTCCTTCTTTTTATATGACGAGTATGATATAGTTTGACCCCGTATATGCATAAGAAGGGTTTCTAGAAATAATTGATCTGATATTGTGAATTGTAATGAATTATTTTCAAGTGTTTCAAGATTATCTATATTGTATACTGGTATCGCATATTGTTGCTTTATATCTGCTATACATATTTTCACTCGCTTTACATATTCTATATCATTGAGTAAGCTACTGTTAAATTTCCACAGCCCCCTCCCCCTTTCGAATTCATTTACCTTGACACTTAATACTACAGGCGAATGATCAGACCTATAACTGGAATCAATAGTTATTTTCTGTATACTAGGAAAAAAACTTTCACTAAGTAAAAAGAAGTCAAGGCGAGCCTGTTTTAAAGGATTTTTTCTTCGCCATGTGTATCTTTTTAAATCCGGGTAATTTACTCTGAACGGGTCGAACTGAACTAAGCCCCTTTTTGACTTCTGGCCAACGGACTGAAGAGAGTGTGCTCGAGGAGATAGCGGTCAGTGAAAATCGTTGAGAATCTCCCATCAACCGCGTTCGAGCGTATTCCCTTAAAGCATGAGCAAAATAATCATATTGCTTTCTCATTTACCGTATACTTCAAAGGATGTCAAGATGTCGCTCAGCGTCAAATTAATATTCTTCAGTAACAAGTATGTGAGTGTTTGACATCTAAACAGATCACGCAAAGGCTAAATATATATATATATATAATTTTCGAATGAATACAGTCGAGATTGTTAATTGCCTGTGATCAGAGAAAGGCAATTAGTTACCTCCAGTGGATGAAATATCGATCATAAACCCGTTAAGCATCATTAGCACACGGAGATAGGATATCGTGTATCGGCCAATTGGAAATGAATATGATTTGATCCGCAGATTGATGTGAGCATTCTATGCAGACAAAGGACAAGGAATATCCTTAATGCTGTCATGTGATTCAAGGGTAGTTCTGCTGGAGAGATTTTTTTTTTTGAACTGATTAACCCTGTCTGGCCTGGGCGATTTGGGATGTTCCGCAGCCTGGGGTGGGGGGGGGGGGCGGAAAGTGCTTCCCTATATCGCTAAAAGCTGAAACTAACCACATTAGACATTAGGGTCAAGCTCTACAAGAAAATGTAGCCGCCAAAATGGCCGCCATGATGACGTCACTGTGACGTCATTTTCAAAAAGAGCATTTTTGGAAGATTTTTCGGTCAGAATTTTCGAATTTTTTATTTTTGTTTTTTCTTCCTAAAAACTGCAGGAAAAATTACTAAATAATGATCTGATATGAAATAAAATATTTTTGAAGAAATATTACAAAAACAACACTTTTCTGGTACCCAATATGGCCGCCATTTTGAATTTACCCATGGTCCTCTGCCCGGGAGGTTACGCAAATAGGCTCAAAATGACCCCAATATGATAATCTAAAAAGTCACGAAGTTTCAGCTCTCAATTTTTTGTCGTTCCGGAAATCAGAGCAAAAAAATCAACGGGGGGGGGGGGAGAGGAAAGTGCACACCCCCAAGGCCAGGTAGGGTTAACAGAATATAGATATCGACCGGACAAATGTCTCTCAATGCGGTGTTTCACATTATCTTTTTAATGTTATTGTTGATGCATTTGAAACTTCATTCCGTTAGCAAATTCCCAAGTGAATTATGAAAGCTTTCAATATACTTTTTGTGTGGAACATTGTTGTATTGAGAGCCGAGCAGGAAAAACTGCATAGACCGATCGATACAATGGGCTGTGTTCTTGTAGCGTATCTTCTTTGTTTCTCTTGTCATCTGTTGGGCCTTAAAAAAGCGCACCTCTCAACACCCCGGATGGTGTTCCAACCCCCCCCCCCCCAACCCCCAATGTAAATACCGTATTGCCAACTCCCCTCCAAAAAATGTTTGAAACTTATGAGAAACTTTTCATTTCCACCTATCTTTCTCTCTCTTGATCACCCCCACCTCCCCAATTCTTGGCTTTCGGTCGGAAAGATCCTTTACATACATGTCCATTCAGGAAGGAATAATAAATGGAAACCCCAGAAATCTGTGCTTGTAATTGTGCCCTAAATACGTATCTGGGTATAGGGTGACAGGCTTCATCAAAAATAACGGGTCGAAGCCACAGAAACTTCTTCTTTGCACAAGCTGTTGACGAGCCACTTGAACACATCGGGCAAAGTTGACTTAGCGATTTTTACCAAACTTATGTTCTTGTACCTCACTCAAAGTATTAAAAATATAATTTTCCGCACGAAATAGCTTCTAGAAATGTAAAAACTCGGACCTGGAACAATCGAACTTTATTCTCAGACGTAGGTTCGTAGTTCCCGGAAGTGGCCAATTCGTTTATATTTTGAGCGAGATGTGCTTGTCAAATTTCTGATAAAACTGTGATATTAAATGTTTATAGGTAAGTATTATAGAGAAATACCCCCAGGGGAAGTTAAAATAATACATAAGAAATAATAACAACGTTGAGAAAGAGATCGCACATCCACTGGGACTGCAGTTTACAGCTGACTGTTCTTTGGAAGCAACAACAACAACACCAGCAGCCGAAAGCGGCGAGGCTCTGGACCGGTGACACCACCGCGCGCCTTTCAACATGATGTTTGTAAGTTCGTGTTACATTCGTGACAAGTTGTACATTAGTGCCTAACCCATTGGCACCCTCTCTATATAGCAAAATATTCCGGTCAATATGGACAGCCTTCAAATTTTGATAATGACAACCAACATGATGAACGTGTAAATTATTTTTAAAATATCAAGCCTTCATAATTTGACATCTCATATAGTGTACATTGTAATGCTGGAATTGGGGTGTTTTTGTTGCTACTTTTAACATGTGAGTGATGTTGTCAAATGGACTTTTCCTGGCGACCCATGACATTGTTTTTGAAAGTAATTTTTCATATTGGTATTAAATATGAAAACCAATATAATTTCCACAAGCAGTATGACACAAGGAATGTTTTGATTTACGATATAGGTAATCAAATATAGTGTACATATCACTTTCAGACCACTGATCATTTTGGTCAAACCATTGGTTCCGTGCTATTGAAAATTAGCAGAAAAAAACAAATTGTCAAAGAAAAATATTTTTCTCGAAAAAATTTGATTTTTTTGGGGGGCTAATCCACTATCATCAAAGATTTTTATTAACCCATTATGTGTGTAAATATTGTTTTCATTTAAATTCTTTACCAATAACAGAAACGATAATACAATTCGGTAATGCAGATTAATAAATAATATTTAAATTTGAATGACCGAACAAAGTAAATATCTACTGGCGAGATATCACTGATATAAAAAAGTTGATCTAACTGACATTGGCGAGCCGACCGTGAAATAATTTAACACATTAAATATTCCATATGTATAATTCAAGTGCATAGTGGCAACATATGTTGCCGTTTTAAGGAGAGGTGGCGAATGGGTATATTCGAAAAGTGAATATGGGGAATTTTTGATATCCTCTTCAGTGGGCAGGACACTAAATATCAAGTTTGTACCAAGTCTCTTTATAGTCTCATGCAAGAAAGAGTTAACGGAATGATATTTGAATGAAGAGGTCAAAATGTTCTTTGATGTCATTAATAATTTCTATATTCCTTTTTGCATATTATTAATGTACGATGTCAAATTCAGTTTTTTGTTGAAATAGACATAGGCACAACATTGAAATTCTACTTAATATTATTTCCAGGTATGCTACTTTAGAGACCAGGCACCTAAATAATAATTGATCCAGTATAGAACCAAAAGCCAGTTACCTGGTAATGGCGTAGCTAATGCATTATCACAAGACGTGGTTGTTGAGCGAGATGATAGATGACGACGAAACCAGTAGTTATTTACACCCGAATCCCATCTTAAATCAGTTTATCCAAAAGAATGTATTGGTTAACGCTGCCAAACGCTTTTGAAAATTCAAAAAATATTCAGCTTCTTTGACAGCGATTAACTTTTGTTGAAAAGACCGAACACTAAGCTAATCCATTTTTTGCTCGGACTTCAAATGGATCAGTACACAGAATTTCCATAAACATTTTAAATATCTTACTAGCGCAAGGTAAGATCGACATTAGGCGATAGTTCGAAGTGAAACATTTTATTCCTGATTTCAATCTAACTAAAATTAAATCCTATCTGCTCCCCAATTTGGATATGCCACTTGTAAGAGCTGTTTGGTTGGCTCACCCGAATTAGACGCCAAGCTTATGTTGCCGCGGTCCCGCCGGTTTGGCACCATAATGCGAGGTAGAAATATGAACTTCTCCTTGACATAGACCTCTGGTTAAACCGGAGACAATGACCCAATCTTCCTCCCGACTGCAAGTAAATTAATTAAAATGCGGCCATGATGCCATAAGACTATTAAATATTCAGGAACTGTGCGCTCTGAACAATTCAATTGGAATCAGTAAAATCTTACATCTTACAATCTTGGGGCGCATTGATAGGATATCAATTTATTAAGATTGTCCTGGTTTGTAATATGTGTCACGTTGGGAATTTTCAGAGAATTAGGAACAGAGCCAGAGAGAAATTATGTATTCTGTATACCAGATATTGAAACCAATTTCGTTAGAAGTCCGATTCTGACAATGTCATCGTCAAAAGCAACAGGCCTTGATGGTATTAGTATAAAACTATTAAAAGAAACAGCGGACATCATTTTACCACACATTGCAGCTATTTGTAACCTTAGTTTTAGGTGTAATCAGTTTATAAATTCATGGAAAAAAGCAAGAGTTTTGCCACTTTTCAAATCAGGGGACGCTGGAGATTTTGGAAATTACAGGCCAATCTCAGTACTCCCTGTATTGTCTAAACTCATCGAAAGACATGTTTGTGATAATTTGTGTCATTATTTGATCTCAAACCAACATTTTCTCGGAAAGCAGTCCGGCTTTAGGAAATACCATTCACCTCAATCAGTCTGACAGAAATATCGTTTTTTTTTCAATGAGAACATTGATAAAGGTAATCACTGTGGAGTTGTTCTTATAGATTTAAAGAAAGCCTTCGATCTTGTTGGTCATGAACTAATCTATGGAGTACATGGTATAAATCTTGGCTGGTTCAAATTTAAGGATTATTTGAATTCAAATACTTGCAACGTAGAGGTCAGTGCGTCTCTTATGAAGAATTCATGTCCATCCAAAAACGGATAGAAGTTGGAGTATCCCAAGGTTCTATTCTGAGACCCCTTCTTTTTATTATTCATACGAACGATCTTGTCCTCGAAACTCCACACAATATGTGTCAGATAAAGATGTTGATGGTTTATGTAACAGATCAAATTCAGCAGTGATACCTGTATCAGAGAGAACAAAATGGTATTGAACCCTCAAAAATCTAAATGCATGCTACTGGCTAATAGTACTAAATATAAACAAAGAAATTTTCTCTATCGAAATTAACAATGTCCCAGTGACCCAGGTCGAATCTCGCAAACGACTTGGGGTTCATTTTGATAGCAATTTAGACTAGAATAATCATGTAAATTCTTTCTACTGAATAAAATTAAATTTTTGCTAGCTGTAACAGCACGTGTAGCATATTATAATAGTCTACAGTCACTCATCGATGACTCTAAAATAGTTTGGGATGATTGCGCCAAATATCAACAAACCCGGATCTATAAATTGATGAAACCTTTTTGGGAGGACAATATTAGATATTAACTATTCCACATTGAATTGTTCAAACGCTTGAATTGGATTCCGTTTGATGAGCAAATAAAGTTTGCCAAGTGCTGTTTATATGTGGAACATACTGAATGAATTTGCTTTGAGAACTGATGGTCACCCATCCGTATGGTTCTCTTTCAACCAGGGGCCCTCGGTGGCCGAGCGGTTTAAGGCGCTTCGCTGGTGACCGCTAGCCTCACACCGCTGAACCGGCACGGGTTCGAGCCCAGCTGGTCTATGTGTGAAAGTCTGCCAGTTACTTACCGAAGGGCGGTGGTTCTCTCCGGGTACTCCGGCTTCCTCCACCAACCAAACTGACTGTCACCATATGAGTGAAACAAACTTGAGTGTGACATTAAGCCAAATTCC
>JAVTVY010037332.1:0-16352 GCA_036873755.1 Hanleya hanleyi | reverse complement strand
GAGTTTCTAACACTTCAGTCAGACTATATAAAGTTCGATCATTTTTTCTTCTTCCTTTTCCATTCTTTGCCTAGTGTAAAACTATAGCGTGTTTCTGTACAGTTGGCGGTTATATAGATACGATGGGGATATTGAAAGAAATTGAAAAAAAATATCTATATAGATACATAGGAATAATGGTTATGCATATAATTATAACTTCATATTTACATATATTTTGTACGGGACACAGCCCCGGATATGGTCAGATTGGGTCATTTGTACTTGCAATTTCGTCTATTATTTTGGGTATTTCTGTGTTTTAAAGCTGGTATTATTCCAGATTTCTTGTGTAGTATTTTTCGTGAACGTTTTTGGCATCTGTGCGGGCTGAAATTTTGAGTTGATTCGTCAGATTTTCGCTGTACGCGTGGTTTTTGTCCTACGATCACCATTTTCCTTGTGTAGATAGATGGCGCTGTATTGAATATAACATTGTCATACGGGGTTTTGAGTCTTCGAAAGCACTTAATTATTAATATATGGCGCGGGCTATTTGTAAAAATTTTCACAACTGGTTAATCCAGTAAGAGATGAAATTATATACTATTCAGTTGGTTTTTGGCTTGAGCTTCCCTTTGGAATCATTCATATTTCATTTATCAAAATATAAAATTAAAATAAAAAGTATTGTACATATGCTAATCCAACCGTTATATGCGATTCAATCACCATTGTCATATGTATTTGATATAAATATGAAATCACTGCCGCGAATATTCTTATAATAAATAAAATTAACTTTTTTGAACTTATTCACATCTCAATAGTTTAAAAACTGTACCAAGACATGAATGGATACCCTTTCCTAATGTATGTTTTACTATAACACTATTTTTCACCTTAATTAACCTAGAAATTCTGGGCTGGAGGGCTAAGCTGTTCTGGGTTATCGCCATGCGCCCATTCACATCTCTATGAAGCCTGTGCCGTAATCATTCTGATAATGCAATCAACGACGAACTCAAATCCACTTATGACCTGTACCCGGTATTTACAAAACAAGATATTGTGACTATCATCCTGTATTGTTTATACCAAGTTGCATGAATATATGAGGAAATTATCGAAAGTATGAAGGGATTGACTGAACATTAATACATTGTCGACTCACACGATTATTGAATAAACATGTAATTTTGTCATTTACGCTTCACCAGAGTAAATCTGAGCGCGAACGTCACAGGAAGCATGGTACAGGTATATGTATAGATATTTCCAGCATACGCCCTACTTCGGCTTGTAGGAGACTATAGATCGTGAATCATATATATTATTCGGTTATCTTGCGCATTTATACAGTATAGTATAGTAATATAGGTTTTTCCATCGACAAATCCGCAATCAACGTTACATGTAGTTCCCAGTTCGCGGATAGAGCGGCGTACGACGGCAACACGGCCTATGTGTCAAATATCACTCCGCCTCACGATTCTCTCGCGCCTTGAAAAAAAAACGATTCTCTCGCGATTGAAGATTCGCGATCAAGAACGGATCGCGCATGGGTAAACGATTCAAAAACGATATCGCGAGAGAATGGTTTTTTCCAGAAAAGGTTCAATCGTTTTTTCTCATTTTTTTTCTCGATATCCTCGCGACTGATTCGCGACTGATCGTTTTTCAATCGAGAAAATTGAAGAAAAATCGCGACTGAAGAAAAAACGATTAATGGAGACGATCCCTAAACAATGTCGAAATGATCTTCCCAATGCGAGCTCTTCCAGGGGTGACTGGAATATTCTGGAAGAAAATTCTTGTAAACTCTGCACTGTAAAGTTAACTCGATTTTAGCCAGCTGAAAGTAGAGCAAATAACAGCTATCGGTTGGTTACCTAATTCAATTGCTACATCCTCGTCTATCAAGCAGAGGCAACGATGCGCTACCAGGTCATCAATCCTAAATGGTAGCACATTATCCGTAGTATTGATTTGGCAGTGCTTATGTCCTCTTACCTCTGCAATCATCAATCATTATATAAGGGAAAAAATGGGGAGATGTTACATCGCGTTCAGCAATATATTCACAAAGGACTCACAAGGCATCAGCGACTCACAACCCACACTTAGTGGTATCTTCAGTGAAAGGGGGGAATTCACGAACATCTCGCAAACTGAGAGAGCCCGTTTGATCCTCTTATCTGGCTCTACTGTAGACCACTCTTAGCCAAGGGAAAGGCCATTTACACACAATGTTTTCATTTGTGTTCCCCTGGAAACTAATAAATAATCCTAATATTTACTATTTTGTATCGCAGTTATATCAGTTTTTCATCATATTTCTCACAAACCGAATCGAGTATCAATTCTTATCGGCAGTAGGCTAAGCTTCCGTCATTAATTTTCCATTGAATATACCTCAAGTAAATTATGTAAGTATTTTGACCTAGGAGATATTCCTTGCAGACAGTACACGCGTCCCAATTGTAAACCTCGTAGGACTTGTTTTCCCCAATATACAATCTTCACCACTAATAGATGGTGCATCGAGAACAATTTCAAACTTTGACGGATAAAAACATTTCTGGCGAGTTGAAAAGGTTCTGTCGATATTTTCCCGTACATTGGGGAATCTAAAAGGATTTCTTATTTTGCTGAGATTTGATCCGCTATCCTCCTGCAATGGAACTCTTGTGATGCTCTATCATTAATCGAGACGGAAGCCGTGGATTATTGAAGGAAATCCACCACATCACAAAGTGGGAATGGTTGCCTCTACGACATTGACAACTTTTTCTGGACTCATGGTGAAATTGTCCACTTCTATTTATATTACGTGTATACGTCGCACGCCAGTGACAGCTGCATTAATCCTACCGTTATGTCCCCTACCAAATTGTCTACGCTATCTTCGAAACGACAATAAATCAGAGCTTATTATCCGTGACTTTTTTTTAATTAGGCATGATTTCGAGCCTGTTTGCATATTCCTTCGAGCAGAGGATCAAGAGTAAATTCAACATGGCGCCCATGAGAGTGAGGCTGACAAGTAGCATTTTTTCATCGTTTTTGTTCAACGCGATTGGCTTATTAAGCGTGAAAGTACCACAAACTCTTCTTTTTCACATCAGATAATTATTGCTTATTTTACTATGAAGTCTTTCCGAAGAAAATAGCATACATAGGAAATTCTGAAAATCTGATAGAAAATCGCTAAAAATGTGATTTTATGATTTAACGAATCTGTCGCTCAATCAAGGATGCTATCTGATTTTCTCTTACATTTTCTGTGAAAGATTGTCCCAAGGGTTCGGACACTTAACCGAGGTTGTAAGAAAAAAATGTTTAAGGGCTCCCTCTCTGGGCTGCGGCACAGGCCAGATAGGGTTAACGTATTTAGCTCATAAAGCGGGATATTTTCGATATCTTCAGAAACGCAACTTACATCAAACATTGACATACTTTTGAAAGAATGGCGAAGTGGTACCTTGAACTTCCAAAAATAACGGATTTGATATGTTTCGCATCCTCGAAATGTGACCACCCAACTCCTTTAGTATCTCTTGTGAATACGCAGTGTATCACTACACCTCCTTCTTTCAAGCTGTTTAATGTAAATCATCCCAACTCAATCGCGAAGAACAAATCTCAGCTCGTCAACCACTGTATGGAGCCACTGATTATCAGATATTGACCATGTCTCGCTCAAAGTAGACGCCATTGGTGGTAAAACTGCATGAGCCTTAATATGGTTCTCCGCTAATCTTTCTTAATGTTATTGCTATTCGAGGAAACTTCTGGAACGCTGAACTTCGGCCGCTACCGATTTAGTTAACCTTATCTGAACTGGACGATTTGACGCCTATATGGGGAAGGGCCATTTCAAGCCCACACCGTCGTTGTTTACCCCAGCGACTAGGGAACTAGAACTTCCCACAATACATCTTGGGTCAAAGATCTACCAAAAAATGTATTCAAAAACACGATGATGACGTCATTACGACGTGATATTATAGAAATCCATTGTCTGCCGATTATTCTGTCAAATTTTCCGAATTTATTATTTTTGCTATTTCGTTGCAAAAACCACACAATGATTAGAAAGCGACTATCTGATGTGAAATAAAATAATTTTTAGAAAACGCTTGAAGTAAAACGAGGAAAATTCAATTTTCCACAGGGGTATGCAAATACGTTCAGAATGATACCAACATGATGTGCAATAAATTCGCACAGAGTCAGCTGTTGATTTTCTGTCGTTTCGGAGATACAGGAAAAATTTGGCGTGGGAATAATTCCCCCTCAGGCCTGGTAGGGTTGAAAGCCTATTTTTACAAGCCAGACCTCATGCTTATAGGGCTCGGCATTTTAACCCAAAAGAATACTGATGGGAGGAAATTTCTGATACAGTGGCGAACAAATGGATGCTCACCTTATTAACCTAAAGCAAATGGATTTTACTTTTCTTACTCAGCGAGAAAATATTCCGATTTTTCAGTACTGAATATTGTCAAAAGCACGGCGTTTGACGTAATACATATGGCATTCAACGTGAAAACATAACATAATGGAGGAGAGTCAAATATCAGAATGTGACCATATCTGACTGTATGAGGAAATTCATTGGCAGCCACAATTATCTTAATGATTGCAGAAGACGACACATAAATTGGCCGTAACAGATTTTATTACATGAATAATTTTAATCTACTAAACTACAAGCTGCTAATAATTCGGCAAGCATAAGACGACAATAGGAATATACAAACTAAAGGCATGTTTGGCATAGATGTGCACGAGCATAACGAAACGGGAATCTGATATCAAGCAATACGAATAAAGCAAATTAAATTTAATGCATTGTATAATGATAACAAACTGCATGTTTAGTGAAGTCACAGTTTAGATATAACACACCCAGGCGTTCTCGGGTTGCTGCTGACGGAGTGGTACCAATCTTGAAGATACCTGCAGTGGCGTTATTGTCTGTATACCAACACTCGTTTTTCCCTTCAGGATCCATGCCAAACGTTTGATCACTTCTACAACCATGGCGAACTCCTGAATATTAATACTGGAGGAGGGTAAATTTTGGTTTATCTACATGTAAGTGCCACATACGGTAAGTTCAATCCAGGCTGGAGAAGGGGCATGTATCTGTATGTGCACTAAAACTTATCTCCAATGTCGTATCAACTTATTGTTACTCGTATGTTGTAGAACGAATAATCACCGTTGTAAGTCTTTCTCTATGGATCAAGCGGGCTTCGTGGTAGTGGGAACTTAATCCAATGTATGCAGACGATCCCGCTCACTGACTTTTGCACGCCCATGTTAATTTTTCAGATAGACGTTCTCGCCGATTGCGTGAAGCTCTGTGCCTGCGACAAAAGAAACAAACTTAATGATTTTTTGGTCAAAGTTTATAGGGATCACGGAGCATGCAGTTTCCTACAGTGTCGATTTTTATGCCCAGAAATGTTAGGCACTTAAAGGATGGACTATCTTTGCTCAGTTGATTATAAATCACAATGATCGGAGAAGCACGAGAAATGTATTATTTGCGATAAGGAATTGTTCAAAGTTAGGGGCATATACTGAGCATTCGGGGAGAAATTTTAAACACACAAATTACGAAAGCGAATCATGCGACAGACCCTCTGTGTGAGACGATGGAATACACCAGTGGATTTGCCTCCCCTAGATGGAAGGGTAGTGTCTATAAGACACGAAGGTTCGGAATCATCAGAGAAAGTCCATTGGAAATATGTGTAGTCGCATTGAGAAGGATGAATACCAATGACACGGTATGCTGGTTTTAAGGGGTTGTAATCCCACCTGAACTGGCTGAGTGAAACGCATAGCCGGAATACAAATCGCCACAGTCATCAGTTTCTTGTGATGTTTTTAGAAATATGCACTAAGTATATTTGCCTGTTGGAAGTAAGTGAGTGAGAATTATTTTTCGGTCATATCATGACGGTGCCTACATGTGCCAGAACACGAGAGTGTCCACAGTTCCTATTATCCTGGACACTGATCAGCCCAGCCAGTACAGCACCCGGTCGCCCATCCAAATATTGCCATGCACGTTCAACGTTGCTTGACTTCGGTGATCTGACGAGAACCGGTGTGTCCAACGTGATACGCCGTATTGAATTGTGATATGTCTTCTCGCCAATACGTCGGTATCTTTTCCCACCACCTCTGTTCAGTGCGGTACAACTCCAAAACGGGGAATGTTCCCAAATTGGGAAATATATTTCTTGATCAGGAAAACTTTATAAAACAGGGAACATTCCCAAATTGCGAAACATATTTCCTGAACAGGAAATCTTTGGCAAATATGGTTGCTCATTCATAAATTGCAAATAACACAAATATTATACTCAAATGTCCTCTAAATAAGCAAGTTTAGTACTGTTTCATTATACCGAATAATTATTTTTCCTTATTATGGTGTCAATTGATCGTTAGCCCACAGTAGGGCTGATCAATGTTTCCATTTCAGGAAACCATCATATTCAGACTGGAATATCTCGGGCTAACAATGGCTAACTATCAAGACATTGATTATGTGATAGCAGTGTGAAAGTGAGCTATCTTTGTGTGGATGGTCAGTGTGCAGAGAAGTGCAGTGACTGAGGGAATTAGGATCCAAATTTCATAATAGCGTTATTTAAACAATTGAAACAATAATGATAAAAAAAACCTAATTATTCTGTATTATGAAACAACACTAAATTTGCTTATTTAGATGACATTTGAGTATAATATTTATGTTGTTTGCAGTTTATGAATGAACAACCATATTGGACAAAGTTTTCCTGTTCGGGAAATATGTTTCCCAATTTGGGAATGTTCCCCGTTTTGGAGTTGTACCGTACTGCTGTTATGTTGCGTTTAATAATTCCACATATCCGCCGACATTTGACGTTTCATTGTGAGAACTATAAACATGATCAATACACATACATACATTAGTGGAAAACCGATTTCTCTGGGATCACAAATATGAGAGTTCAATATAGCTATGAGCTTATTCTAATTCAAATGGCTTTTCATAAAATGAGCCTCCATTTCCAGATGTTTATTTTTCGAGAAGTTCAAAATTTTCCATTCAGTTGATCACTTTGTCGAGTAGAACAAACTTTCAGCAAAATATCGGTATCACGGTTTTTTAAATTTGTGCTAGATCATATTCTGTGGAATTTAATGTTTATCAAATCGAAAAAAAATGTGAAAAATGTGTTGAACATTATTAGCTCAGGAACCAGGACAAAATTTGAAAAAAGAGGCATTGCCATTTTCTAGATCGTCATGCCAATTTCAAATTCCTATGTTGAGTTTCCCACAAATAAACGGTTTTCCTCATAAAAAAGGTCAGGTAATGAAATTAAAGCGACAAGCGGCTGTTAAGTGACATCGATGCCCGCCGCACGGATTGCCCTCTACAAGTGTGAATTGCCAGCGTAAAGTGGCAGAGGCTCAATTAGGCAGAATATTTTGCAACGCATAATTAGCTTTTAAAGGCTGAAATTTCACCCAAGCTATCGTTTATCCACCATAATGATTTCACCTAGACAAAGAATCGATATGGTACATAAGGAATGTTGAATATAGTGCGTTTGTAAAGTTGGACCTCCAGGTGGGATACAAGCCCTTACGTCAAATTTTGCAAGTAATAACCTGTCATTGTCGTCCAGGACTGACCTTTTATCCGCTTCGTAGGATTGGGGTTGTGTCGAATTCCATTCAATTCTCTTGAAGTTGAACTGTTTTCTTCAAATTTGTGAGTTGAATCTTCCGCTTCTGTCATTGGGTACAGGTTTAAGCAAAAAACTCCAAGTGCACAATTACCAGTAGGTATTGATGCAAAACTTATGACCGCACATTATGAGAGACAAGTGAGTTAATTAAACAGGCAAAATATCAGGCCACAAGTAAAGAAGAATTGGGAAAGCTACTGCTTGATTCACACTGTCAGAAACTGGCTCTAAGCAGTATCGCATTTAATCCCACAAAACAATGTCTCACGATTTATCCCACAAAAGTCACTTTATTTATATATTTGTTCATCCGTAAGATCACTGATACGCGTGGCGGTGATCTCAAGAAGGCAGTCCAATGTGAACTAAATTCGGCACCTACTTTTTAAGTATGTGTTCGATATCCTCGTCTAAATCTGTAATGGATTAGTGGATTGCTATAGTCATTAGTCGACAGCGATATCGTGCTGTATTTATTTCAAATTTTCGTCCCCAGCACCTCTTAAATGACGCGAAGGATATTCTTATTTATATGACTTTTACGGCATGGAAGTATATTTTATTAAGGTGTTAGCAAGAGCATTAAATTTACCGCATTTCTCAAATCTGTACTTTGCCGTTTCGAGACCCTAAGGTATGCAATAAATTACATGTATCTGACATCTCTCCGCTATAATGGAGACTGTCGATTTCCAAGCCATGATGATGTAGGAGAACAAATGATGTTTGTATGCAAAAAACGTATCAATTCAAAGTAAATCATGGAGCTGAAAAAGAAAGCGGAATCATCACTTTGGCTTCGAGGTTTTTCCAAGCATTGGATAAGTTGGTTCGAATGTTTATTGCCGGAAGTGTACACGGTGTAGACCTCCTTTCTGAGCTTGATATAAAGCGTTGAAATATGAGCACCTCAGTAACATGTGCTTTAGGGAAAGCCTGAAGAGCAGGACAAATCCCTCTAGCAAATACGTCTCAGCAGACATCCATACCACACATGTAAGTGCCTCGTGCACGTTATATTGTCGTGTGGTTGATATATGATCCGAGTGAGATCCTGTACGATTCCAAAACTTGATTTACGTTCCTGCTATGCGTGTTATCAAATGGACGTTGTCGGCAGGTCATCGCGGGAAATATGTGGCGAACAGTATTATAAACAAGGGTAATATAACAAAGTGATGTAGCTGTCCAAAACAATCCTGGCTTGGTTTCACTGATAATGGATTAGCTTTATTAATGTTAGGAATATGTAGATGAGGAACGTAACACGAGATATAAATGAAAACAATTACACGAGAGAAAGGTTCATTCCCAGTATATGACACGAATGTGAAAACGTTTTACTTCGTTTAGAGATTGTCCTTCACTAAAATTCCCGTTAAGATGACTGAGAACTGTATCTGGTATTTGGTCAAAACTTTTGTCAAGACTAAAACCCTCAAAACTTATTCGTATCCTATTTGACAGGACTGGCTTGGCAGTTTTACTCCCTGTTTCAGTTATATGCTCCCTCAAGATGATCACATCAATGATAACAATTTAAATGAATGGTTATGTTTTGTGAGCAGCATGAAAAGAAAAAAATAGCAGCAAAATTGTTTGTTGTCTTGCACGGCTTTCTATTTATATCAGATATTTCAAGGATGAATCTCTAATGCCTCGCATTCTCGGGCGCTTCCGCGCAGGGAAGTTTTAACGTTTTCTATCAATTTTGTACGAACAGTGCATACGTCACAACTAATATCCATATATTCTTTCGTGGATTAACTTGTATATGGGTTTCAAACCGACCTCCACCAAACCATCTCCGTTTAATAATTTATAGAACTTTTAACAAATGAGCATATGATAGACATATCACGATATACACGCATACTCAGCTTTCGATTGTAAAGTGGGCGTTTCCCTCAACCTAGTGGTTCTAATAGAAGACTGGGTCATTAAAGCAATTAAGATCTGGTTGATATATGTTTAGTTTTCCAACCGAATACACAATCAGTAATCGTTTCGTTGTTCTCTCGTATCGTGTGGTTAAATCCGAAATAAACCCCGCTGCGGTTGGCCAGGCGGTATAATTTCCTCCAGTGGTTGATTCACAGACATGGAGCGTTATACTTGGGAAGGTAATGTTTCCAAGTTTGATTGCAATTAGACCTTATCTCCACGTTTCAACATTTCGTTCTTTTTGCTATTCCTCTTCCTAATACGATTTAACTTCTGTGGGAGTTATAATTAATCTTGTTCACATTGTACTGTTCTATTGATTCTGAATTCGTTTGCTGCTTTCTAACGCAGACTGAGCTAACAGATCAAGGTTAAACCCGATGAACCTAAACCTTATTAGGTTGAGCCTAAAATTCCCTTCGATTTCTATCGGTCCGTACGAAAAATACAGTTTACCAGAATGCACATTTCTTCACACTTGGTAACTATAGGCATATCATTTCATCTTCTAAGAGTGACGATGTAGATAATTAGAAATACAAACAAAATTGTAAACACAGAAAGACGATAGACAATATCACACAATACAAAAAAAGATAATCTTATGAACAGGCTACATTTGCTGGAAATTTCATCGCGTATATTACTAGTTTGGCTCGTCTTAAAAAGACGAAATCGCATTAACCCTATCTGGCCTGGCGGCCATTATGGCCCCCCTACCAAACTTTCTGCACCATCTCCGGAACGGCAAAAAATGGAGAGCTGAAACTCCGTGACTTTATAGGTTATCTTGTTGGGGTCATTTTGAGCCTATTTGCGTAACCCCCCGCGCAGAGGATCATGGGTAAATTCAAGATGGCGGCCACGTGGGGTACCAGAAAAGTGATGTTTTTGTCATATTTCTTCAAAATTTCTGTTTTTCCACGATGAAAAGTGGGCAAAAACTATTTTATTTCATATCATATTAATATTTGCTAATTTTTCATGCAGTTTTTGTGGAGAAATTGAAAAAATAAAAAATTCGGGAAATCCGACCGTAAAATCGACCAAAAAATGCCGGTTTTGAAAATGACGTCACTGTGACGTCATCAAAGCGGCCATCTTGGATTTTTTTACACTTTCTGGTAGAGCTTGACCCATGGGTATAGTGTTATAAGTTTCAGCTCCCTAGCTGAGGCCTGGGCAGGTCCCAAAAAGCCCAGGCCAGATAGGGTTAACATCCACACTGAGGTCAAGATAGTTTTCATTATTTTTAGAAAATGGAGATCGAATATACAGAAAAACGTCTCAATTATCAAAACTCAGGCGTTAGTGGGTGAAAAAATCTGTGACCATTTAGTCAGTGTTTTGTTAAGTTTGAGGCATGGGTTTTGTTAAATGGGACATCTACTGCATATTCTATTATTGTTTTCAGACCCAATAACAACGCGTTTCGTGATGAAAACTACATATGTTTTCTTGGTGTTGTGATGGTTAATTGTGGAAGTCAACAGTTACAAAAAAACAATTGAATCGACGAATACATATTCGAAGACCAACTTTTTCATAGACCTTGTTAACATATGCAATAAAACGTCAGTATACATTTTTAAAACGTCCTGTACATGACACTAATTTAAAACTCTGCTCTATCTCTCTCTTTCGCTCTCCCTCTCCCTCTCTCTCTATGGCATTAACTGTTTAATTGCCACCAGTGGTATATAAATATTGTTGTCAGAGGGTTTGAGAATGTTGTTGCATATTTATCAACTTGATAATTTGTTAAATGGCGCTTTAAAGTGCTTAAAATTATATTATCGGTAAAATAAAATGATATTATACATTCAATTCAATTCAATTTCTTTATTTGGCTTAGGCCGAATTATGCGTCTCGTCTCAATATTCATATACAAATGGTTGCTGACTGTCGTACGTGTATATTGAAACAATTTACAATAGATAATTAACTTACTTTCTTACAATACTGTTTATACAAGAGGATGGACGATTATACGTTTTTAGCAGCATTGCGTCAATCACATATAATTTTGCCAGTTTTCCCAGAAAACTTTCCTGGTCGTTGAAAAAAAGAGTGTTACCAATTTGAACACACTTGGTTTTTCATAATAATGTTGCTTTAAGTATTGCCGTTTTAAATTTTTATAAAAATGGCTCGCTAACATAAAATGATATTCATCTTGTATTACATCCATATCACATTTCTCGCATATACGGTGTTTTCTATCCAATCTGCTACTTCCATGCCTTCCAGTTTCTATTCTTAGTCGATGTGCGGATGTTCTTAATCTAGTTAGTGCCGATCTGGGCTTAGTGTTCAATACTTTTGTTAGATATGGTTCCATACATAGATCTTTTTTGAAATAGCTATAGATATATAATTTGGAGAATTTAGACCTGCAGACCACGTTGTAAGAAAAATGTTTTTATCCTCTGACTTGAAACTCCTGCATAAATTTCTTGCCGTTCTCTGAATTCTGAACTATCCACACATCCCCATAACCAAACGTAGTTAGGCTATTTTGTACTGAGGATGCCAAATTGGAGTTTCCAGTCTCAGCAAAATGTACGAGGCTTTTATAAACATTGCTCAACATACGATTGCTGGTTGTCGATACAATCTTTAACCGAAATTTGATAATACGTACAACCATTGTGCAATAAAGTGGAATTCCCCATAATCAGCGGCACTATTTGTCGAAATGTTTACATTAAGTATATTTGTGTAAAATATCAAGTGAATGCGTTCGAACGGACGACATGACTGAAAGCCTCATACTTCACATGCATAATTCAAAATAGATGCTACACAAGTATCGAACAGTGAGCGGGATACACTTGGTTGTAAGTGATATGTTCTTACCTTACCCATGAGACAATTCAGAGCCTTAAGACCTTTATCTGCTAATGTCCTTTGAGCCCGATCAAATTTGCCATTGCTGGTTATAACCAATCCTAAATACACAAATGAAGTTCCAATGTACATTAATTGTAGTCCCATTTTTTATGAGACTTAGCCACACCGCCTTTCCGCAAAACTATAACCTTTGTCTTTTTTATAATTCTAACACCAGAGTCATGGCTATTGATATAGAAGGTCGAATTTATCTTGTAATTCTGCGGGTGTTCAAGAGAAAACCACCAGATCGTCTGCACACAAAAACAGTTATGCTGTCAATTCATTTTACTCTACACAATCGTTACTGTGATACAAAAAATGAGTCTCGAGGTCTTCAATAAAAAGAGAAAATAAATTAGGCGACAAAATTTCACGCTGTCTCAATCCATTGTTTAAATCAAAGCAATTATTTTTTCTTCTCATGTGATAGGCACAGGATTTTACAGAGCTGTACAGTCTGTAGTATCTTTATCATTTTACTTCGGATCCCGTATTTGATCAATTTGTACCACAATATATTTCTATTTACCGTGCCGAACGCCTTCTTAAAATCCACAAAGGTACAATACAGCCTCTTATTTTGGTTCAAGTAACTAGTTATCAATCCATATAAGGCAAAAATTGCATCGACTGTGCCTACCCCAGGTTTGAAGCCAAATTGTACATCCGATACATGTATATTTCCGTTTTGTGACCTTGTAATTCTAAAATTCAAAACAATAAGCAAAATGCGTGGTATATATTAATCGCATTAGCGTTCTCTAAACCTAGGAGTTTTAGGCTCAGTGATCTATCAAACCATGGCGGTAAAATCGGAAAGAAGCACACGTTGGCGTGATGAAAATGTTCAATGTACGATGCCGACACTGCGGGGTATAGCGGATTAACCTGAGGGATTATAGTTGGCTCAGTCATGTCCGCCGTTGATTCGGTAGCATTCGATTTCACGCGCATGCATGCCATGGACTTGCGTCAGTTTGCTGTCGACCTAGTAAGCGTTGTGTATTCGAAGTGACTATTGCCACCTCCCGTTGCGTCGATCACCATCAGGCGATCTGAGCTATTGTCAAGTCGTAGAACTGTATGTAGTTTGTGTAAAAGTTGTTAAAGTTTGAAGTTTTGAAAAGAAAAGACCACTTGAACTGAATTACTTATTATATTTTTTCAACATGAGAAGTTCCATGAGTAGAAAACATTTCCAGATTGTGTAACGGAACGTACCCGGGCCCGGTTAATGATTTACGCAAGAAGTGCTTGTCCGTAAGAATGTCTTTTATTTGATGACTGATTCTCAGCTTACAAATGCAAATGATGATATAATTTGCATAATTTGATAATGCATGGGATATAATGCAATAGAATAACAAAACCTTATAATAATCTCTTTTTGAAGTGTCCCGAGAAGATTACGTGCAATAATCATGATAATTCGAAACAAATTATATTCTAAAAGCCTACCGATATCAGATAACTCATATTCCAACACTTATATATCTGTAAGATGGAATGAATTTTGATTAATATTGTAGTTTAAGGGCCGCTTCCCATACGAATTTCGCGGCCCATGAACTCAATGTTCTAGTTTAATTTCACGGTAATGTCTTAGTTCATTTAAGATGTTTACAAGCGCTATATTTTAAAATAAATAATTAAATAACAAGGAGAGACAAGAGAGAGATATAAATAGAAAAGAAGAAGAGCTATGTACAATTTCGTCGGTCAGTTTGACAATAATTTGTTCTGGCTTGACTAATACCTTTTTCTTTATTATAAATACTTACAATCGCATTCTTGTAACTGCAAAACAATAACATTCAATGGGCCTGTAATAATTTCAAAAGCGACCGTTAAACGATCACACTGCCAATTGTGTATTCACGGATTACTCACCGAGCATCCGCTCCCATGGGGTATACGCAAATGGTGGCCGGGTCATTACTTAATAGCTTTTTTGAAGCGTCGAATACAGAGAAAACGCCGAAGTAATGCTTACAAAATCTCATTCTATTCAAATTCAGGTAAAGCCTCCCGGAAATGCTAAAGACGAGGATATAAATCTTTTTACGCTCTTTAACATTAGCATAACTTTTTCCCGATTTGAAACGCGGAAAGTGTGTTATTTTGACAGTGAAAGTGAGCGATTTTCATAGTTTGGCAGAAGTCACCATGTATTTCAAATGGAGAAATATATACATTTTCAATCGCTAATTTTGCACGAACGGGATAAGCCTCTCGTAAGAACCATAGATTTTCCGATTCCCTAAAGTGATAGCAACTCGCTCACATTTTTGGGTCATCTTTGGGAATGCGGAAGTTAGCATAAAAGGAGCAAATACAATATAGATAGAGAAATGACAGCCTGTTTTCAAAGTCCCGTAGCTCAGCACAAATCAGACATACAACCGTGACTCAAATATTGTCATATGGGAAATTATTTCAAATAAATAAACATGACATAAGCGCATAATTTTCACTTTGTGATTTTAATTTGTGGAGACTGCGCATGATGACACCGTCACTTCCGGCCATTTCCATTTTAACAGAAAGAAGTCGCAGGATCAGAGAGCGGCATCGTACATTGAACATGAAGGAGACGCAGCCCGGCTGGACGGCTATTCAAAACACAAAAGCTCAGCGGGCGTGAGCGCAGGTCAATTAGTCCTGGCCTGTGGAACAGTTCCTCCTTCCGATTTTACCTCCATGATCAAAATTTGTAAACGCCATATTAACAATAAAACAAAATTCAAAGTCTCACTAGGGAGTCTCACTACAACCACAAAGAGTGACACTCACACACCTCAACAGCGTGCTCTCCCACAGAGTACACATTGACTACCCCCCGACGGAGCCTCACCCAAAGGTGTATACTACAACCAGTCTCACTAAACAATACACTCTGCCCCTAAGAGAACCCCAGGTCTAGGCAGAACAATAGCCCAGTTCGAGGTCTTGCGAGTTGCCTGGTAACAACGCGGAACAAAAGAACAGAGAACAAAGACTAGCGCACACCTGTACACGCAGGGTAAGCCTACACTATGGTACATGTATTCAACCCACCTCGATATACACAAATATAATGTCAAACCGAACGAAAAACGAACCAACTACAAACTAAACCAAACCAAGAAGGAAATATATACACTAGCAGAATACGATATATTTACAGACAGCGAACAAACAGAGAAAAGAAGAGAGAGACAGAAAACAATCCGCCGACCCTCTCAGTCACAAAGATCGAGACGGTAGTAATGGCAGACCTCTGCCCTTCCAAACTGGGCCGAACCGACGAAGACAAAAAACGCCCTGAACAGCAAAAAACTGAGAAATAATTTCATCACAGGTACTTGTCAAAAGTACTCACAAAATATATTACACAAAAATCAGAGCTAAGATCGGCTGAAATCCGCAGAATTAGTCAAATTCCTCGGAGCGAAGTGGAAACACGTCCGACTCCTAATCTCTCTACATCCGGGCTAGTCGCATTGAGAGGGATGGCTACCAATGACACGGTATGCTAGTCCTGAGCGGACTTCGTGGCTGAGTGGAACGCGTGGTTGGAATATAAATCGCCACAGGGACCAGTTTCTGGTGAGGTTTTTAGAATATGCACTGAGGGTGATATGACTTCTCGTCATTACGTCTGCATTTAATAATTCCACACATTCGACATTTGTCGTTTTATTGTGAGAACTATGAACATGATCAATACACGTACATACATTAGTGGAAAACTGATTTCTCTGCGATTACAAATATGAGAGATCGAT
>JAVTVY010037331.1:0-15933 GCA_036873755.1 Hanleya hanleyi | reverse complement strand
CACGGGAATCTGTTTGGATACCCGTAAAATAATGTCTGGGGAAAATTTTGTCTATCAAAAAAACCATATTCGACTTTAATAAACGATAGTTTACCTAGAAATCATCGACCGCAGGCTTTACAAATGGCAGAAGTTCATATTTTTACGACGTCTAAGTGGGCGACGAATTATGGCAGCTGCGTGCATTCTCTTGTACTGGGCGATTTTCGTCGTATCATCTGTAGCTACGGGCATTTACACAAACAACCGTGCATAGGAGAATGCAATTGCAGAAACTATCGTGTTATGGTCGATGTTTACAAACGGTAAACATGGAGGACACGAGAGGGCTTGAAAATGTCGAAAGGAAAGACAATATCTGTACAGGCTTACAACGGATAGCTAGATAATGTAAAGGATGGTTTTGTCTTCATACAGAACGACGAAAACACGATATTAACTCATCGTAATGTCTGGGGAAAACACGATATTAACTAATCCCTGAAGTTAGTGCTGTGGTGAACTTCTTAAATGTGTGTTCATTGGAATTGTTCGTAATTTCTTGACTTACATCACTCAATTTTAAGTTCATATTGTGTGTTTGTTCAATTCATCAACATATTTAAGTTATATGCTAGGTGTCATGAAGATGGTATTACTATATATGCAGCGCTTAAGTATAAACATTCGTAATGAATGAAGTCGGAAGCTGAGCTGGTGACCCGTGACATTCATAGTGAGAGACAGAGCTATTTTTTAGTCCATAATGAGAATATAATCAAGGTCCATAACCTTAAATTGATAATTTTCAAGTGACTCCAAATTACAGCTCCAAATTAAATTAATTCAAGGACACAATCCTTGACACAATTTCATGAATCATGCTGCATGTTATTGTGATTGCTCAAGAGAAAGTTTATCCACTCATCCTATCACAGTAAAATTGACAGTTGATTGAACGGTCAAATATCAGATCAGTGAATCGAATGGCTACACAGCGGTGGGGAACAACATGATGTGAGAATCAATTATCCTATTAACAACAGTTAACATGAAAAGAGTACATAAATGTTTATTCCACTTTAATCTCCACACTTCAATTTTTCGTCACTTCAGTGGATACTGGTAGATACCCGTAAACTGAAATTGCGGGTATCCGTTTGGATACCCGTGAATTTCGACGAAAAGCAAGGCCTGCATGGCCTGGTGGCCGGGGTCCTGGTATACACATACACTGCTTCCAGGAGGCAGTTCAACCATCTGAAACAGTGTAGAAACATTTCAATGAAACAATGGTTAAGTACACCTCCTTAATGCAGTCGGACACGTCAGAAGTAGAATGATCAAATATAAAAAAAATAAAATAATAATAATAATTCGCACAAAGATATTGTGGTTGCCATAGTAATGGTGGCCATCTTGGATATTAGCGCTTGACTTAGGATCAAATTATATGCCCTATGACTATGTTTACACATTCAGATGTGCTGTGACAGTGACAAGGTTGCTTTGCTTGCTTAACAGTGACTGTCGACCTGAATGAACATCCTGTGAGATTAAATTCCCTTATTTCTTCCCAGAGGGGAATGTCACTTGGGCAAAACAAACAAGGCGATGAAATATTCAACACATTGCCTGGTTTTTACAAATTCTCTTGAATATGGGCATATTCAGAGAGGTCATGGGGTCTTGAATGTGATTTGGAATTCCTAAAACTAATTGTTTTTTACTAGGATAGACCCACTCTTTGTGATGGTACAGTTTTGTCAGATGAACCATGCCTAGGCATGATGATTATCATTAGTGATCATACAGAATCCATTTGTGAATTTAGAGGGTAATCACATGGCAGTGTGACTAACGTCACAGGACCTACGATGTAGGGTAGGCATTAGGACTCTGACATGCACTGGGCTCTTGGAAATCCCTCCACCCCAAGTTGAAATCCTGCCTATATTAAGATGGGCACGGCCCAAATCAGAATCACGAGTGATTTTTATCAAAATCACCAGCTCAGAACTTGCTGGTAACAGTCCCCTAATGCACCTTCATGCAAAAAATCAAGATTCTAATGTCAACGGTTCTCCTTATTTTGCGGACGAACGGTCTCGGATGGACTCACTCACGGACTACTGGACAATTTGCAGATGGTAGCCTACTTCGTAGGAAAAATATTAAAAAACATTTTTACCCTGAAAATTGATTGAAGTTTCATAGTCATTGACTTAATAGTTGCAAATGGAGGGGTTCGATAAATAGAGGATTTTGCACAAGTGGCTACTAAATATAAAACTTACTCCACAAGTGTCATAACTTTCATATTAAATTGACACGAGTGTAAGATTCTGTTTATCACATAACTATTAATAATCACATGAGTAGTGTGACTAACGTCACATGACCTACGAAGTAGGGTGAGGAAGAGGACTTGAGGGTCCAAGCGTAATGTTATAGGTCATCTAAGTATGTCAAATTTCATCAAAATGTAGTCAGCTCAGAACTTGCTGGTAACAGTTCCCTAATGCACCTTCATGCCAAAAATCAAGGTTCTAATGTCAACGGTTCTCCTTATTTTGCCGATGAAAGGATTCGGATGCACTGACTCACTCACTCATTACCGGACAATTTGCAAATGAGAGCCTACTTCGAAGGAAAATATAAGAGCAATAATTCAATAGATTTTATCATCAAATCTATCTCAAAATTAATTTCTTTGTTTCCTTCTCGGCGAAAAAAACGGCCCTGGACCAGGCGCATCGCATCCTTAAAATTTGCTGTATAGGCGAATTAGGTCAAATTTCATCAAAAGTTAGTCAGCTCAGAACTTGCTGGTAACAGTTCCCTAATGCAGCCTCATGCCAAAAATCAAGGTTCTAATGTCAACGGTTCTCTTTATTTTGCCGATGAAAGGATTCGGATGAACTGACCAGGCGCACCGCATCCTTAAAATTTGTTGTATACGCGAAGTCGATATAGTTCCAAAACTTAACAGAGTTTGAGCAGAAGAAGCCAAGGAGCAAATTCCCCTAATAATTTGATCACCGGAAGTGCAACAAAAATGACTTATATCTGAAAATATTCTTCATGGCATCATCTACAAGGTGTCACATTTTGTCATTATATGACTTTTCTTCAATTTGAATGAAGAATGGGAATGTTACCTAGCTATTCTCTGTGTTTGAATAACAAAGTTGAAAAGTGAACTTCCTGTGATTGAATTATTAGGGGAATTACTGTACCCAGTCATGCCAATGGCACAGATGAATAGTGATAGAGTGGCTATAGTATATATGAAATAAATGTTTTGAAAAAATAAATAAATAATGAATAATGATATTATGGATAATATGCTCATAGTAATTTTCAAATTGTGACCATACAGACTTTGGAAATATCTATGACTGTATTTGAGATCGCAAAATCTGTATTTACCACATTATACACATATTAAAGCATCGTAATATGTGACAACTGTGGTAGCCATGCATATTCAGTTAGCGCTGGTCTCCAGCCTTCAGGCTACAGGAGGTATCAGATCTGTGTATACACTGATTGAGGTATTATCAGAGGTTACTGATACCGTACAAGGATACCTCAATTATAATAATAAGCTGAATCGGGTATTTTGAACCCATTAATATAAGCATTTCCCAGTTTTGATACGCATATCCCATTGGGATGGTATCACTCGCCTAAAATCTGACTTATGAGAACTGCATGTACATGTATGGTGCTCAAGGAGAATGAAGAATAAACCTGAAAGAGCACGGCCTGGGAAAGGTAAATCCATCACACAAGTATTAATAATTGAAAACTGAAAGTGTCTTAAGCCCAATTGATGCACATGTATACATGTACATAGTCCTAGTATATCCAATCAAAGCATGTAACAACTCCAGTTCTGCGAAAGATTTGAGAAAAATACATGGAGAATGTAATAGCCATGAGCAGGGGTCAAAATTCGCATTATATTACATGCAGGACTAAAAATTGCTGATGTCCGGCAATTTTTCATGGTAGTTGCTACAGTTTTATATAGTTAGCAGGACACTTTCTACAAATGTCCTGTTCAGTGCAAGTGCCAATTTCTACCCCTGCATGAGTGTATACTATATGCAGGGCTGCATGATCATGTTTGAATCAATGTTTCAATATCTGCTCAATCTCATTAAAATCAGATGATGTGCAAACTCGCTAATAGGATCTGACACCCTTGTAATATGGAGCGTGTTCAGTTACCTCTAGTGATCAAGCAGTGACTCCTGATGTGATTGGTCCAATCTATTTGAGGCAATGCTCCCAGATGTAAGCTTTACTCATCACCTTGCGTCACTGGAGGTCATTGAATCTTGTTTGTGCAATAAATACTTAAACTTGACACAGGTCCAAGTTCAGCCTCCACGTCAAAGCAGGTCCAATTATATGGATCTACAGTCTTAATACGGGTGTCCGACCTATTATCGTGCATTTTTCAAGGTTTATTTGGAATATATAAAAAAGTACTTCTCGAAATGACATGAAAACTGACACTATGACTCAAGCTTGTCAGCTTTCTTCCATTGTGAATTCCATCAATGACGTCACTCCCTTCTGCACGTGCGCAAGCTATCTTTAACTCGACTTTTCAGCTCAGTTCCCGCCGTGGACAGTACCAGTTATCGGACACCCATCCTGAACAAAAAATTGACATTGAAGTGCACTGTATTTTCAAGTTTTGTGCATGCATCATTAGCTGGAGTTCTGTCGCTTCAGATGATATGATCGTTGTTCAATTTCTATATGTATTTTCTTGAGAGATCGGGAATTAGACAAGGTGGTAGATCGAATTTCGCACCCCCGCCACAACACGAGAAATTTCGAATTTTGATGAAAACAAAAAAGTTAGTTTAAATTTTTTTACTTTCATGGCTACCTATAATTCTATAGTTTGCATATACAATTAAAAATAAATCTCGCCTTTGTTCCGACATATTATTGCATTGTCATCATGAGCACAACACGTATACGCACGAGATGCGTGTCCGATAACTGACATGTCCGATAACTGTTCCGACACCTGTACTATGTAGCAGGCTAGCCTACATGTACATTTATTATATGACTGGTGGCGAATATCCCGTGTGATTGGTCCATTGGTGGTCATGTGATATCTCACAAAAAGCTATATTCACCTGCCAGAATGTTATATTCACCGACCGGTGAATATAACTTTTGTTGACGTCACTGCCGAAGCCGGTCGCGCGAATGACGTCATTCCGAACACCCGTTGTGCGGCTGACGTCCCGTTCCAACATGCGTGATGGGGAGATATATCTAGTGAAAAAGTTCAGAATAATCATCTTTCCCCATATATATTTCATCCAGCCAATGCAAATTCAAACGTATTTTGATTGTTTCATATAATAAAACAATTATGTGATTTCAATTCGGTAAATACGATGTGTTATGGACCAGAGAAAACCAATATTCACCTCGGCCTTCGGCCTCGGTGAATATCGGTTTTCTCTGGTCCATAACACATCGTATTCACCTCATTGGAATCACATAATTGTATAGTATTCCCCAACCTGCAATATATGAATGTATATCAGATATGACAAGGCCATCCATATCAACCGCTTGTGCTGATCTATGAATCAGTTTGTTTTTTGGGGGGTTTTTTCCAGTTAAGCCTTGGACAGACCACTGGGCATTTATTTGCCATACGGTCACCCATTTACAATAATGTCTTGCCCACGTTAAATGTCCCACGGTTTGATGGTGCATTGTGGGATACTTACCAAGTCCCCAGTCTTTTGGAAATTTCGTGGAATCATCATCGTCTTCAGAAGCCTCTTTCTCCCTCCTAGGACATGTTCACATCGGCAAAACTGCCTCCCATAAGGCCAAGCCACTCTGACATACTTCTTCCTCGCTCTACTATTCAAGTACGCAGGAAATTACACATTTATTCAACATTAAAGCCCACGAAATTTCTGTCACCTCGCGTAAAAAACCGCAGAATAGGTTCCGCAAAATTCCTCACGTGTGTTTATTCCGGTTCAACGGATCAATCTGACACACTTTGTACTGTATATCGAGAATAAATGTACGATGTGGACAGTATCATAATGCTTTATAATCATAAAAAAGTGCTCATACGAAGCATACAGGAAAAAAAAATCTAGAATACAATCGAAACTAATGGGATTTCCATATTTTACAATTTCCGCTTCGATTCCCACTTTTGGACACTTGCAAGAATTTGTATTTTCACCAGGAGAGCTAGACAAGGGAGACTATAAAATGACAGATTTCTTCCAACTTCGTCAACAAAACTAATTCCCTTCTTGTGCGCTATTTTTCGACTATTTCAGTTCATTTTGTCCACAGAATTGCTTAACCAAATGCACTGCCAACTTCAACTTGACTGGCGATAGTGTGTTCGTCGCTTTATATTCAATTCATACGTCATATTGCATTCAGTTACAGTCCCCTGAAATCACTTGAGGTCGGATTTTCGCAAACTCTATGAAATAAACATAAATTTACGAGAAGCACCACTCACTTTAATAACGAACGAAGTTCGGGACCGCGAAGCGGTCCCTAACGGAGTTCGTTAAATAGGTAACATACATGCATTACGTGAGACAAAATACAGATACAGAACTTAATCACAAACCCAGTGTAAATCCATGTAAAGACAGACAATAACCGTAGTCTATCATGTTCAGATTTCATCGTTTGCGTGGGCGTATTTTGCGGGGGCTGCCATATTGGATTTGAGGCAGTGTGGGTAATAGCTAAAATTAGAACAGTATCGAAATTTAATTCTAAAAATATTTGCTATAGATTTGAAACAAAAAAAGGATAATATGCTAATAAATTCAAGGATGAATTCCCTTCCGATTCCCTTCCGACTGATAGAATATTTGGCGAAAACGTCCGAGTGTCGTCTGCACTTCCCGCACGCAAATGTTTGCAGAGTGCGGTAAGACCTCTTTTTCGCGAAAATGGCACTTCACATCAGTGCAGAAATTTCATAAAATTTAGTTCTACGGCAAGAAAAAGCTGTATAACGTGTCCATCTATAACAAGCTTATTTATTAGGCTTTGAAGATCTGATGTTTCGTAAAGAGATAATCGGTTGTTCATTTAAAAAATAAACATTTGCCACGGAATTGTGACCCTACGCCGTAGCAAAATCAAGCCATTCAAGTTCTGTCGCTGACGTCCGCGTGATAAATTAGGTCATCCAAAGTTCGCAAAGAAAAGGGGGAAGTGGGTCACAACAAGCTGATTATCAATAGGGGATTTTAATTATAACAGGCAAGAAATCATTTCCAAGTAAACGGTGACACTGCGATTGTCTGAACCGTCAGATATTATCCATTCACTTCAGATTATGGCCTAGATCTAGACATTAAATTAATAGGTACGGACAACCAAGATGCAAGTAAAGTTCATAAAACAAACACATTCATCAAGCTATAGTTTATTGCAGATTTTATTGTGTTTAGATCCGTACACTTCTGAGGGGTCAATTCATGAATAGCTTTGAAGTCAAACAGCAAAATTTTACCAAGAACTCAAACAACTTATAAAACGAAATTTTAGAAAGTCAGATTCCTCATATTTAGACATGCATCCCCCCCCCCTCATATTTAGACATGCATTCCCCCCTCCCCCCCCGCTTCCTATATATTTTTGTACTATGAGTTCGTACAAATGTTTAACAAAATTGAAATATTGACAAAAAACAAATTTGGGGCATTTCTCTATTATTATTCATTATTTTCTATAATTCGGCATGATAAAACAATAGCTACGGTACCGGTAGTATAATTGAATTCTTTATTACGTAGCACAGATTTGCTGAGATGAATTATGCATGTCAAAATAGTGCCCTGTTGAAGAGAAAGCAATTCATGGCAAAACCCAAGATATCTATTACAATATTTTACTAAATCATACAAATCTTGTTAAAAGTATCTTAAAATATTTCAGTGTGTTACACATTTGTAGTTATAGTACAAAAAAAGGGGGGGAGTGGGGAATGTCCACAGAGGGAAATGTTTGAAGGAGGAAATATCTAGGGAAATGTCTACAGGGGTAAATGTCCTCAAGGTGGAATGTCCTGGCTTCATAAGCTATCAAGCTTGTTTTTCATTTGTTTACAATAATTTGATTATATATAACTATAAACATCGCAATATTTCTGTCCATTATATAGTAATATCTCTCTTCGAACAGTTTGGCATTCTTAATTTTTCATTCAAGGATAAAATTAAAATAATTCTATCAGTTTCATTCCTTAAATTAATTTATAATGAAGAAGCATCCCAATATTTTGTGGTTTATATATTCGATCAACATATTTTATCCCAGATCCGATCCAGAGTATCAATTCTGATCGACTGTATGTGATTATACTGAAGATAATTCATATTTTCGGACCTTGAAATGTGTGAAACATATACTATATGGTATAGGCAGTCTGCTATGTCAGATAAAGAACAATACGTTTCCCGATTGATCAAATATTCAACGCATCATCCACAACCACAGCAATTCCAAACTTTGGGTTGCCAGTATTTCATCAGAAATCACCAAGCCACAAACGACCAGGAAAATGAAAAGAACTCGCACTAGGCTGCGCCTATATGTATATAATTTTCAATGTCCCTTCTAAGCTTCCGTAATATAACAGTGACTATATAGACCTATATGGTTTGCGAAAAAAAAAATTGATACGAAAAAGGCAAAGTCAGAAGCGAACAAAAGAAGTTTACTTCGTTCGTTTCTAGGCTTTGCCTATTTCATATTAAAATACAGTTTACATGTATTTGTTGAAGCCAAATTATAACATGTTTTATGCAATACGAATTGCGCACAAGATTGTTTTACAACAACATGTGTAAAGCTCTTCGTCTATGGTCACGTGACCACCAGCGAAGTCCCATAGGCTGCATTTGGCTGGATTCTATCTCAGTATTAGTTTGCTCGAGTGGGAAGGGCTATATAATAAGCTTGTACTGTCCAATTGCATACTGCTTAAAAAATGCATTGCCTCCAGCCTTGAGTTACTTGAGTATCCAAGTTGGCGGCACGTATGTTCAAGATGGCGGCACATCCGGTGTCGAAAACTGGCCATTTCGTCGGAATGTGGTCACCAAGTGTCGAAAACTGGACCCTGTATGGGTCCCGCTAGACGTTTTGGAGCTAGGGGAGCCACTAGTGGTCCAATGGGGTCGAGTGAGGTATCAATGTGAAGCCTATGTGAGGGGACATCTGATGGGCTGGGTGCGGGGTTGACATATCGTCACTCTGCGCATGCGCGGTGGCCAAAGGGTATGGAAATAGACGTGTTGGGGTTTAGGTGGGCCACTAGTGGGTCGATGGGATCGAGTGAGGTATCCATGTGAAGCCTAGGTGAGGGAGTTACACTAGGGTGGCCCTCCGCAGTTTCGTAGTAATGGCCCCTCTCTAATTTCATAATACGATAGACTGCCCTTGTTCTGCTACATCATAATTCTTCTTGTCTTCTTAATAGCTTATATCTATAATGCAATCCTATTCAGCATTATCAACGCTGCAAACGAGTACGTACAAATCGAGTGCTGGCTTCGTCTACACGCTGATCGGGATCATGGAGTAAAGTTTGTCCTGCCTCAGTTATGCCCCTTGGGTGTGCCTAAAAATCGGGACTCATTTACGGGAAGAAAATCTGACAAAAAACGGTTAGGTTAACATCCCCTTTTTTTTGCCTTTTTAAGTTGAGACCGGACCAGGGAACGTGAGTAAGAAGTTTAATTGAAATCGCTCTTACAGATTTTTCTGGAAATTGAGCCGAATTTGACCATTTTTCGACATTTTTAAGGGGTTTTCTAGGAAAAATGAAGCAAGCATGGAGGAGAATGTTCGAGTTTAATTTTTCTATAACATAGCAGTGTTATATCTTAAAATAATAGTTTCATCATGCTCTTTCAGAAAATATATACATATAAGTGATTTGGGTTGAAGGTTTTATGACAACTGGTGGCCGAAAAACGGACCCATAGTCTATTCCATGCCGAATGAAAGAATCTCTGGAGTGCACCCTTTAAGGCATACTAGTGGAGTCTATGCATTATCTTAATGTAGGCTCCGTTACGGAGCGGAAATGTGTCATTACGCCAGATTGTTTAATTTTGACTGCCTAGTTACACCTGAAACGTTATTTTCGGAAGCAGGTGGAAAGAAGACCAGGAGTTCAGTTAAAATAATCCACAGTGTGTCCATTAGTATACTATTGAGGTTATTGCATACTGTATTCCATACAGGAGTTATCTCCCCTGGAATGAGATTTCAGTAGATATTATGGCAGAACTAGGTCATATCAAAATGATATCAATTTGCCAGTGTACATTTTCTTTACAAGAGAACCCATTTACAGTCCATAAAGGATGGAATGGATGTATATTATTATGATTTTACAAATTATTTCTCAAGTTTCTGAAGTATTTCCCATGTTTCTAAGAGAAAATTGAGTGCAAAATTACCAATAATTTGACCTGGTTACATCGCTTATTTGCATTTTCCCGCGTTTCTGCTATCATTGGAAAGCGGAAAAGTAACCACGGCCTTCATATTGCTGAATGGATGACCATTATTAAGAAGAAATAGGTTAATTTTGAGTTTTGCTCTCGAAAATCCTGCTAGAATTGGCAAAATTGATCAAAACAAAGATGGGGTAGGGGGAAAGTTATCGGTCGGATTTCCCAAAATAATATGTATAACTGGCAAGTATTGTATACCGCCATACTCGCAAACACTCTGAGATTACGATACATGTGAATAATTAATTTCGTAAAAAACATCCTGCCCCTTAAGGTGACCCTCCGCAGTTTCGTAGTAATGGCCCCTCTCTAATTTCATAATACGATAGACTGCCCTTGTTCTGCTACATCATAATTCTTCTTGTCTTCTTAATAGCTTATATCTATAATGCAATCCTATTCAGCATTATCAACGCTGCAAACGAGTACGTACAAATCGAGTGCTGGCTTCGTCTACACGCTGATCGGGATCATGGAGTAAAGTTTGTCCTGCCTCAGTTATGCCCCTTGGGTGTGCCTAAAAATCGGGACTCATTTACGGGAAGAAAATCTGACAAAAAACGCTTAGGTTAACATCCCCTTTTTTGCCTTTTTAAGTTGAGACCGGACCAGGGAACGTGAGTAAGAAGTTTAATTGAAATCGCTCTTACAGATTTTTCTGGAAATTGAGCCGAATTTGACCATTTTTCGACATTTTTAAGGGGTTTTCTAGGAAAAATGAAGCAAGCATGGAGGAGAATGTTCGAGTTAAATTTTTCTATAACATGGCAGTGTTATATCTTAAAATAATAGTTTCATCATGCTCCTTCAGAAAATATATACATATAAGTGATTTGGGTTGAAGGTTTTGCGACAACTGGTGGCCTATAAACGGACCCATAGTCTATTCCATGCCGAATAAAAGAATCTCCGGAGTGCACCCTAGGGTGTCGTATCCATTCTGCTGCGCAGGTCACGTGGGTTTGTGACGTCACTTCCGGGTTTCACCTCCAAACATAGAAGAGTTCCAATTAGCGGTTGTCGTGAATAACAACAAGTTCAGCAATGTTTATATATTTTATTATCCCCAATGTTACATCATACCCAGGCTGGGGGAGCCGCCCTGGGTATGTTTAGTATGTTCACAGCAAAACAAATTGAAATATCAAACACCATGTTTTATTATTTAACGCAACGTCACATTAGGTACAAGTGTTTACTGAATCCAAGTCAACCATCAGCATGTAGACATAGAGAGTATGTGCGGCATGTTATGGTATTCATCAGTGCGCAGGTGACGCATTCAACCGATGGCGGTTGTCGGTCAGCTTGGTCAGGAAAAACGTGATATTGGTTACCCTCTCTACCACCCATTGTATGTTGGGGCGTTGACGATGTGCCCATCTCAAGGCATCCACGGTGTCCAGTATCTCCAGCATCGTCTCTAGTGACCTCCGGTTAATGATGGTGAACGGCTGGTCAGACGCATAGATATTATTGCCGGGATAATAATACCGTAACTGGCCCGTCTTTTTGTGACGTAAGATGTACCCGAAAGCGACATTCAATTTGAAGGCCGTAGTTTGATCTTTGAAGATGGCTTCCACGTAGCTGCGTAGACGGGTGCGGTTGGTCAGTGGAAAATTGTAAATATCTTGAATAGGGCCATGAGGGTGGAAACAGTGCCGTGTCATGGACCAATGGCGCCGATCGATATCACTCACTGGATGGTTGTCCTGTAAGAGATCGCCCAGAAAATGTTCGATGTTGTCAGGCGTATGACTCGAAACCGTAACGCTGGGGTCCGGCTGGATATCCAGGCTCTTCTGAACTGTGGGTATAGGCGGACTCTCCTTCATCGCATCACCATTGGCGTTCGTCTCCCCGGGCTTATCTTCACTGGGTCTGACCTTCAGCGGCTCCTCTTCAGTAGGAAGTTGTCGCTCAAACCGTAGAGACGGACCATGAATCAAACGCTGATGCCGTCTTAACTGACTGCGTCGTTTGAAGAGTTGACCACAATCCTCGCATGGACGCTTGCGTCGCCCATGAATTGAACGTTCGTGGCGCAGTAACTGATCCTCCCGATTAAATGACCCTGCGCAGGTTATACAAGTATACCGTGCATCGTTGTGGGTGGAGGCCTCGTGGCGTCGTAAATTATCTAGACGAGTAAACTGCCTCTGACAAGTTGTGCAAGTGAACATCTTGGTGGAATCGCCCAGAAAATGTTCGATATTGTCAGGCGTATGACTCTGTACCGGGGCATGAATCAACCGTTGGTGTCGCAGCAACTGACTGCGTCGTTTGAAGAGTTGACCACAATCCTCGCATGGACGCTTGGGTGGATTCGTGGCGCATTAACTGATCTTCCCGATTAAATGTGAGTGGAGGCCTCGTGGCGTCGTAAATTATCTAGACGAGTAAACTGCTTCTGGCAAGTTGTGCAAGTGAACATCTTGGTGGTTGACAGAGTGTCTGATGAAACGGCAAGGCCGCTTCCCTGTTATAGCACGCTAGCTGGTAATCTATTTTTAGCACACTCTACCCCAAGTCGAGGATCAAGACTGGTGTCAGCACGTTACTTAACCAATTGAGAACACCAGCCACCAGTGAAACCGGTCTACAGAGAGCACCAGTCAACCCCGTATCGAGCCCAGTCACCACCACCACACCCCGTGTACAAGCCACAACGAGCTCTACACCAAGCTCAACATCTACACCAAGTACACCCACTACGTCTGAAAACCCACCGGATTTCATCCCTCACAGTGAACAGACAACGACGACCGACGTTGTACCCACCCCCATCATCATCACTCGCAGTGTACAGACAACGACGACCGACGTTGTACCCACCACCACTCCAGTTCACTCGTACGAAATTTACAAGAGCGGGTTACCACGACAGCGGATACACCTCGAACCATGGACCCTCGGTGGCAGCATCCCTTCACGTGTCTCATCGCAGGACCGACGGGCTCCGGCAAAACGCACTTCGTCCGGAAGCTCCTTCAACACGCCGACAGCATGATCACCCCACCCATTGCCCGAGTCGTGTGGTGTTATGGAGAATGGCAGGCAGCGTATGCCGCAATTCCCCACATCACGTTCGTGGAAGGCCTACCCAACCTGGCCGATTTGGAACCCGACACCTTGGTGGTTCTGGATGATCTCATGGCGGAGACGGATGCGAGGGTCACCCAACTCTTTACCAAAGGCAGCCACCATCGACGGCTCAGCATCATCTACATTGTGCAGAATCTGTTCAGTAAAAACAAAGAACATCGGAACATCAGCTTAAATGCCCACTACCTGGTGGTCTTCAAAAACCCGAGAGATACCACTCAACTGCTGCACCTGGCGAGACAGATATATCCCGGCCGCACACCGTTTGCGTTTGAAGCCTTTAAAGATGCCACAACCCCTCAGCACGGGTATATGCTCTTCGACCTCAAGCAAGCCACCCCCGACCACCTTCGACTACGGACCGGCATCTTTCCCGGAGAGACCCACCACGTGTACTTGCAAAAATAATGTAAACACACCCACAGTGGCGCCCCCAGCTGGAGTGTGTATGTTTGATGATGGAGATAATAAAAAGAATGAATACCACAGCAGGGTTGACTTTGTCTCTGAGGTAGATAAAAAGGGCAGAGTTGTGGGTTCTGGCATTAGTTGTACATGATGTCTACGCGAGTACGGAAGCACGCTCCCACGCTCCGTGTATTGAAGACGGCCCCACCCGCGTTGGTCCGAACCATTGTACGCGGTGCGGACCCTGACCTTGTACGCTGTCTGTGCGAGATCGGGTACAACCTGTTAAAAGGCAACGTACCACTGACTCCGGCTCAGAAGACCAAGTTGGCCAAGCATAAGACAGGTCTCCGAACCCTAGTCCATAAGCGGGTCCCACAAACACAAAAGAAACAGGTATTACAGAAAGGCGGCTTTCTCGGGGCCATCTTAGCACCGTTGGCCGCTTCCGTGTTGGGTCCAGTATTGGATGGACTCTTCGGCCGACAATGAACCACACGAAAAAAATGGTCCTCGTCGAACCACGGTTCCTTCAAAACCTCCAATCGCCCTACCCTGTCCCACCTACGGTGAAGACCATAAACACCCTCGATGGAGAGATGCAACAGATCTTACAGAGACCGGGGTTAAGCGACAGTGAGAAAGTACAATGGTACAATGAGACGCTTCAACGGTACATGACGTTCATGGACCAATACAAAACCCTCTCTACCCCACCACCACCACCACCACCACGTGACACACCGCCGACCTCAGCACCCCTCCAACAGCCGCCATTACCAGGGGTAGCACCCACAGCCCCACAGTGGGTGGAAGACGAAGTACTGAAGAGTGTACCTGCATCGTTCAAGAAACAAGCTGGCCTGGTATTACAACGGATGAAACAGAATCCTAACATGACTTGGAATGATAAAGGCGAACTCCTGGTACAGAATCAGTTGGTCCCCGGCACCCACATGACGGATTTAGTGAATGACCTGATGCGTAAACGCAGATCGCACACGGATCCTCGAGGATGGGAGGTCTTTGCTCAAGGCTTGAAAGACATGCATGTACCACAGGAATTGGTGGGGAACCCCCACCGCTGGGCCTTTATGCAGCGAACCCAGCAATCGCCGAGTGGCCCACTACCTTCTTGGGAATCCGACTGGGAACCGGAGTCACCCCCCAAAACTCCACCACCACAACGGGCACCTTCTTTTCAGACCTTTAAAAAACCACCCTTGATCAGGACACCCCACATCTCCAGAGCCGTGACACGTAGCAAGTCAACGCGACGAACACGACGCCGGACACAACCACCCAAGGCCTGGAACACCTATTAAAACCAACAGCAGCAGCAGGACAGCTCAGTCGCCATGTTTACCTCACCCTACCCAGTAACAGTTCGCTGGATGTGTTTCCTGACAACACCTTGGCCAAGTACGTGACCCAGTTACCGCAACCGTTGCATTTACCTGGGCGCTGGGAATGTGGCCTCGTGGATATCCAATACCCTTACTCGTGGTACAACGTGCGAGCCAATGAAGTCTGGTACGAGGTGACCTACGAAGGCAAAAACACCCGACTCACCCTGCTTTAGATGGAGAAGTTGACCCTGTTGGTCTCCCATACAGCGATTTCAGACCATCTATCTGCGCATATGTAAGAAGGCTGTTTCAATCGCTATGGGATACTATGAATAATAACAAACTTCACGAGTTCAAAAAAACGGTTGGTTATACTCACCTGAACAGTCATAAACGCTTCGACCAGGCCATGAATAGACGATGTAGGATCGGTCACACACGATTAACTCATGAATATTTACTAAAACAGGAGCCGATTCCAAGGTGTATACCTTGCCATGAAGATCTGACGG
>JAVTVY010037330.1:0-17002 GCA_036873755.1 Hanleya hanleyi | reverse complement strand
ATCAGAATCAATTTATTATACCAAACATCCCAGTTGGGATAGAACCTTTGCTGTGTAGGTGGGCGTGGCTATTCTTCCCTACACAGCTGTAGTTCCTTCCCTTTACATTTCATACCACGAAGTTTTGAAGATTTAACGGCTGCACATACAAGAACACAGTAGCTGGTGATAATAAAATGTACCTCGTTATTCTCCTTGTAGTCTTTTGTCACTTCCCTCCAAGTTAGAACTCTCGGTATTCCCTCATTCTTAAGTTATCATCAATTGTTCAAGATTCTCAGGGATTTGAATATTCCAGCTGACCGCCATTCAACTGTCAGTCATGTAAATTTCCCTTGCACGGACTTTGCCGGAGATGGCGGTGTCATTTGAAAACAAGCCGTGACGAATGCGTGATTTTTCGGGCCAGTTCGATGACAGTCCAACGCATGCGCGTGTAGGTGGGCGTGGCTATCTTCGTTATGCTGAGACATTCAAAATATGAGTCCAAAATATGTCAGAAAACTCCGTGAAGGCATGATTAAAAGATGAGATCTCGAGAACGAGGAATTATTAAGTGTTGAGAGTTGGCAGGCGGCGAGAAGGACCAATATAGAGGAAAATGAGGTATAGTTTATTACTATTCGCTGCCGTTTTATTTCGTGTGCAGTTAGGATATTGGACAATGTCATTCAAAGTTCAATGTATGGGATGTATTGTGTATAGGAGGAACCTGGGCTGTAGTCGGTTACACAGCCATTCGAGACTACAGCCATTCCTGGGCTAGTGTCAGGGCACCATTCAAATAATGGGGGGGGGGGGAGAGAGAGATTTATGTGATTGTTTGTTCCATCGTGGGCGCATGATTTGCCAAATAAATACAATTCAATTCACGGATATTTCGGCACGCAACATTTTTTCAGGCCAAAATACATATTATGGAGAATAGAGCTGATTTTTATACGCCCGCCCAAAAGGCGGTCGTATTATGGGATGGCGGTTTCCGTCCGTCTGTCCGTCTCTCCGTCTGTCCGGTTCTCGTGTCCGGTCTATATCTGGGACAGTTTCCTATCCACAGCTCCAATTTTTGGTGAGTGGATACCCTACGGGGAGACGATGTGTCGCGTACCAAAATGAAGGTCGAGGTCACAGGTCAAAGGTCACTGGCCTAAAAAAAACAGGAAATCACTGAAGTGTTCGTGTCCGGTCTATATCTGTGAACGTTTTCTATCCACAGTTGCAATTTTTTGTAAGTGGATACGCCAGGTGGAGACGATGTGTCGCGTACCAAAATTAAGGTCGAGGTCAGAGGTCAAAGGTCACTGTTGTCAAAAATCAGGAAATCATTGATCGTTGACAGTTTTCTATCTACAGTTCTAATTTTTGGTGAGTGGATGCCCTAGGGGGGAACGATGTGTTGCATATTAAATGTAGGTCAAGGTCAGAGGTCAAAGGTCAGTGTGATCGAAAAATCAGGAAATCGTTAAAAATTTCTTATTTTTTGTGAGTGGATTCAATAGGCGGAAATGAAGTGATGCATACCAAAAATTAGGTCAAGGTCAAAGGTCACTGACCCCAAAATTAGGAAATTATTAAAAATAACATTTTTTGTGTCAGTAGATACATTAAAGAGACACAATGTGTCACATACCAAAATGTAGGTCAAGGTCACTGTGACCCCAAGATCGTGAAATTGTTAAAAATCATGATTTTTTGTGTCCATTGAGAAATTGAGGGGAGACGGTTTGTCATGTACCAAAATTTAGGCCAAGGTCAAAGGTCAAGGTCGATGTGACCCCAAAATCAGGAAATCATTAAAAATCATGATTTTTTGTGTGCATTGATAGATTGAGGGAAGACGGATGTGTTGTGTACCAAAATTGAGGTCAAGGTCACTGACCCCAAAATCAAGAAATCATTAAGTCACATTTTCATATGCCTGTCGAAGACGAGGTCATGTAATGCGATGTTACGTTCTGTCCATTCATCCATTAACATTTGTTGTCCATGCGATAGCTCTAGTTTCAAGGTATGGATTGGTACCAAACTTTTAGTATACCTTACTCGCATGACAAAGTGAAGCCATACATATGAGATCAATTTGTCAAAGGTCTAGGTCGCAGTCCCCCAAAACTGAATCAAGCTTAGCTGACTAAATGTGTTGGAATATTTCCCCTGCATTTCCCCTGCATTTATATGATATTGTCCTGTGGAGTTGTCTCTCATGTTTGAAACGCTTCATTTGGTTAAACTGTTGTGAAATAAAAACCATACATTTACTAATTTAACGGGGAAAGGAGTCCTTTATGAACTTCACACCTGTTTATTAACTCAAGAACAAAGGTTTACTTCATCACTTTCTTCTTCCTTCATGAAAAATTCTCTCGTCTGAAAGGAATCCATTTGCAGGAAAACTACTATTTTCTTGTGTTTGACTATTGTCGATTTCAGTGTGGGATATGTGAGCTCTCAGCTCTTGCTTCAAGGTCAACCAGTTACCAAGAGTTAAGCTCATTTTAGTTTATCATTCAATGTAAGATGTGATATATGTTACATTCTCATAAGCAAAAAATTGTAGACCTTTCTCTGGATTGCTAGATCAATTGGAATCAAGGCTATTAAACAACCTTCAAATTTGAACCAATGTAATTCCAGATATACGGGCGTATATTGAAGCCCCTTGGGCTCTTGTTGGGATATAGATTGGGGTCAGGGTAGTTCAACAAGCTGAACCCTACTGATTTTTAATTTTGTGATATTGATTATGTAGGGTTCAGCCGTTGAATTGAAATTTCCTATGGCAAAATTTTCGCCTCCCGACAGGAGTTTAGCCAGAATCAGGAAACAGGGCGTCTCACCCAGTTATTATCACAGGACAAATAGGCCGGGGTCCAGGGGCGGCCTAGGCCCCGGAAGCCCCAGGGGTCTAGCTGCTCTGAGATGCATTCTAGGGCAATTCTGGCCATGTAGAGGGCAAATCTCTGAGCCTCTTTCTACATACTTTCAGTATAAAAATGAAACAAAATCTAAATTTTCAAGGGGAGCTTTTTGTTACTCTTCTCAAAATTGCCAATGCAATGAAGAGTCTTAATCACTCAGGCTAACGCGAATCCAGTGATCGTCTTTTTTTTTATAAATTATATTTAACTTTAGGGTTAATAACTTTATTTGTTCAGTTTTCATTATTTTTTAGTTTGGTCTGTTAATTTGTTTTCAAACATGTACATTCTATATCAATGTTTTTTCTTCATTTATTTTATTTCATTCAATATAGCCGCTACGGCGTAATGAAGTTATGTAAGAACTAGATAGAAATAGGCCCTTGAAAAAGAAACGTTGTTGTTGTTGCATTTTTGTCAAAACAATAACCTGGAATTTCGTCTCGTCACTCCGAGCCCCTAGCCGACTTGATGATACACTGTGCATTTGCATTGTATTTATCAATATCATTGAGTCACAGGAAAAATGTTGGTCCATGCTTGCGATAACTTTCTCATCTATTTTATTTTGCGTTTTTTGCAACAGAACTGGTGACGGTGTTCGCCAGTTTCTCTTTCACTAACCATGAGGCCACGGGTCACACATTGAACTTGCCAGTCGGCTGGCAGTTAGTTCATCGTCACCTCTCGAATCCTCGCTGTCAGAATCCGACGTACATGACTCTACGTTTTCCTTGCTGAAGAAATCTATCAATACTAGATTTCGTTAGTTCATTTTGACATCTTGCCGCTTTGGAATTCTCTTGTAGAGTAAAACCAATCTCCGCGCAGATAGATTCATTTGTTTTGGGGGACGATATCATAGTACCCTTGTGCAGAGAGCTGAGAGACCACATTCTCAGTGGCTTATTTATGTTTTAAACTGCATACGGTACCGTGTGTTGGAAAATCTATGCGCGCGACAGACGAAATGAGAAAACCTTTAGGAACAGGGTTGCCCTCGTTTTCAAGTTCACGCCTTGGATTTCTTCGACAAGAGGGGATTTCCGCGTGGTCGATGTCCAACAATTCATAACGACTACAACAGCCACATTTGGGGGGGGTTTTTCACGAGTTTTGTGTAATTATTTTCCTCTGGGAAAACACACCGTCTCGGGGATATGCATTAAACATTACCAGTAAAGAATAGCCGTCCCATTTTTTAATCGACCGTCTCAATGGCACACACTGGGGTTGGCCGTCTAAAAGACGGCGAGACGCATTGCTGGCTAAACCTATGCCTCCCGACCTAGGTAACTGCGGGTGGATTTGCGCTCATAAAAATCGATAATACCTACCGCTTTGTGCTCGTTTGGATAGAATACATATTTGCCTACTACCCTGGCCATTTATTTTCTCTGTCCAGCTCCTTTCATTTCCATAAACGACAAAAGAAAAAAATATCATCGCGGACGATCTTCCAAACACGAAATCCACCGCCATTTTCGAACACTCTCGCGTGACCCTGATTCTCTCACGTGAGGTTATTCTAAATTCAGGATTACAAGATTCGGAAAAACTTAATCCGCTCAGTCGACCCAGTCGCTTAGGGAGATGAAAAATCCCATGAATTACCTTTCTCAGTATGTGCCTTCCATTATGCTTGATATCGATAGTTACAATTTATATATATAAATGCAGATAATGTGACAACCTTATGAATGAGCCGTTTCCGACCTTCCTGTCTACAATCCCGAATTTACAAATTAATCTCGTGCCACCATAGTGACATTTCAAAAAAAAATTCTTTCGCCGTTTATGGAAATGAAAGGAGCTGGACAGAGAAATTAAATGGTCAGGGAAGTAGGCAAATACGTATTCTATCCAAATGAGCACAAAGCGGTAGGTATTATCGATTTTTATGAGCGCAAATCCACCCGCAGTTACCTAGGTCGGAAGGTGAAAATTTTGCGATAGGAAATTTTGATTCAACGACTGAACCCTACATAATCAATATCACAAAATTAAATGTCAGTAGGGTTCAGCTTGTTGGACTAGGGGTCAGGGTTGAAGATAGCATTTAGTTTCGTGTCAGTCTCTGTATAGTCAGTGGCAAGCAAGGGAATGATTTGCATATACGGTTCACTTTCTGTCTTAATTGTGGCGCATCAAAGCAGGAAATGACATTTGAAAGTGTCTGGGCTGCACTTGTGTTTTTTTGTAAATGTCATGTAGGGTTGCATTTGCGTACATTTCGCCACCTGTAATTTGATGGCTTGCGAATCGTGTGTCTCCATTATCGCGTGGCGATATCCGGTACTTTACCGTATTCTGTTCGGCTTCATCCGGCGGAGAACAGACTCGAGAAATCTGATAGATTACAGGTTTTCATACCACTTTGGAAACAGATATTGCCTGGGCTTACAAAATATATAGGTATGAATAACTTTCGTATCATTCAAGAGGTGTGGTAGATCTGTGATTTTTAACAAGTAGGATATCACATGACTTGAAAATGGTGAGTCACGTTGGGGTTACTTCGGTAGACTTTAGCTGATTGGCTCAGGAAGTCGTGTGGTATTGATTCCTGGAAATTCCCTCTTGCACGCAGCAGTTGCCGAAAGTAGGTTGAAAATGGATACACACGATCCCAGGGTCAGTCTCACCACGTATAGATGACCGAGATGGTTACAGGTTGGTAGGGTTGTAGTTGGTAGTTTGTGTAGTTTTCTTGGAGTAGAATAATTTACCAGAGTTAGTCTGTGCACTAGTGGCAAGTTTATTTAGGAAGAATTTGTCATACATGTATGATTGTTTGAGTGAGGATGAGTACCTCATGGTACTCATATGAACAGTCACAATCAAAGCGTGACTGAGATACATCTTTTTTTAGATGACGACTCTATAACGAATATTATGGATTAAGAATACTGATCAGCGATACGGATTTGATATTTTTGGAACATCATGATGTCTTGCCGGCATCATTGAAAACTGTTGACCGCTTCTCTCTTGCAGGAAACAAGCCTATGTTTATGTATACTATGATTGTCTTTTTGAATTTGGTGCTAATACTGTTATGTGGAAAATGGAATAGGTCTTTGGATTATGGACGCGGATATTCTCTAATGGACGACGGCTGGATTATGAATGACGGACTAGACGCTTGTAATTCTAGTTGTTTTATGTGGGGACCAATTTTTGTTTTGTTGGAGATCGATAAGGTGATTGGCATTAGTTTTTTTGAGGAATAAATGTTCATTTTGATGTTCCTTATCTGTTATTTTCTGAAAGCTAATTCCTTCTCCTCCCCACTTGTCGCTTTTATCAAAGTTCCCAGTGCTGGTGATTAGCTGTACATTTTTCACAGCGACCTGGACCTCCCCCATATTACGGTAGACGCCATTACGCATGCGCACCTGACAGTCAAGCACAACATGGCATCTACCGTAATATGGGGGAGGCGGGGGTCACTGTGAAAATGGCTCGTGTACAGCTAATCACCAGCGCTGGGAACTTTAATAAAAGCGACAAGCGTGGAGGAAAAGGAATTAGCTTTCAGAAAATAATGGGTAAGGAACATCAAAATGAACTTTTATACAGTACTTGTGAAAGCACACAGAGATCCATGCACGTCGCTTGTGACTATCAACCGCAGGCATTATTGAACAGTTGGGCCTAGTAGTTGCCCATGATTATCCGTGAGATTTCAGCAACTTTTTTCACATATGAAGGTTGTTTGATGAGATTTTTACTAGTAATAGAATATGTAGTTTACAACGATTCTAAAGTCCCATTATATACATGTACATCAATACTTGTGGTTTTACTTTATGACAACAATTTGTCTTTCTAAACCAACTGTGTATGTGGAAAAAGTTGTTGAAATCAACCATTCCAAGGTGACTCCCGTGACATCGCTACTCATTTTTATACGCCCGCCAAAAGGCGGACGTATTATGTGATGGCGGTTTCCGTCCGTCTGTCCGTCTGTCCGGCCCTCGTGTCCGGTCTATATCCGGGGCAGTTTTCTATCTACAGTTCTAATATTTGGTGAGTGGATACCCTACGGAGAGACGATGTGTCGCGTACCAAAATGAAGGTCGAGGTCAGAGGTCAAAGGTCACTGGCCTAAAAAACATGAAATCACTGAAGTGTTCGTGTCCGGCTGTGAGCGTTCTCTATCCACAGTTGCAATTTTTTGTGAGTGGATATGCTAGATGGAGACGATGTGTCGCATACCAAAATTGAGATCAGGGGTCAAAGGTCACTGTTGCCTAAAATCAGGAAATCATTGATCCTTGACACAGTTTTCTATCTACATTTCTAATTTTTGGTGAGCGGATGCCCTAGGGGGGAACGATGTGTTGCATACCAAATGTAGGTCAAGGTCAGAGATCAAAGGTCAGTGTAACCTAAAAATCAGGAAATCATTAAAAATTTCTAATTTTTTGTGAGTGGATTCAAAAGGGGGAAATGAAGTGTCGCATACCAAAAATAGGTCAAGGTCAAAGGTCACTGGGACCCCAAAATCAGGAAATTATTAAAAATAACTTTTTTTTGTGTCGGTAAATATATTAGGGAGACATGTGTCACCTACCAAAATATAGGTCAAGGTCAAAGGTCAAGGTCACTGTGACCCCAAAATTGTGAAATTGTTGAAAATCATGATCTTTTAGTCCATTGAGAAATTACGAGGGGCCGTTTTGTCATGTACCAAAATTTAGGTCACGGTCAATAGTCAAGGGTCACTGTGACACTAAAATCATAAAATTATTAAAAATAACATTAGGGGGACACGAAGTGTCACATACCAAAATGTAGGTCAAGGTCAAAGGTCAAGATCACTCCGACCCCAAAATCGTGAAGTTGTTAAAAATCATGATTTTTTGTGTCCATTGAGAAATTATGGGGAGACGGTTTGTCATGTACCAAAATTTAGGTCAAGGTCAGTAGTGACCCCAGAATCAAGAAATCTTTGAAAATAACTTTTTTTTTGTGTCAGTAGATACATTAGGGGGACATATGTCACGTACCAAAATGTAGGCCAAGGCCGAATGTCAAGGTCACTCTGACCCCCAAAATCATGAAATTCATAAAAATCATGATTTCTTGTGTCCATTGATACATTGAGGGAAGACGATGTGTCTTGTACCAATATTTAAGTCAAGGTCAAAGGTCATGGTCACTGTGACCCCAAAATTAGGAAATCATTAAAAATAACTTTTTTTTCTGCAAGTAGATACATTAGAGGGACATGTGTTACATACCAAAATGTGGGTCAAAGGTCAAGGTGACCCCAAAATGAAGAAATTATTAAGTCACATTTTCATATACCTTTCGAAGACGAGGTCATGTACATGTAATGCCATTCATCAGTCCTAACATTTGTTGTCCATGCGATATCTCTAGTTTCAAGGTATGGAATGGTACCAAAACTGAATCAAGTTTAGCTGACCATATCTGTTAGGTTGGAATATTCAGAGTTCTCTCCCCTACATGTATATGGCATTTGTCCTGTGAAGTTGTTTCCCATTTTTGAAGCAGCTACATTTAGTTAAACTGTTGTGAAATAAAAAGCATACATACCGAACAATATGAAGATATCATGGGCAAAGAAATTATTTTCCTCGATTTCAACATAAATACTCTAGAAAACGCTCCAAACAAATGGGCTGAAATTACTGAATCCTTCACACTTTCTCAACTCATTACTAAACCAACCCGCGTAACTTCTACATCACAAACACTGATCGATCACATCTACACTACAAACCCAGAAAATATATACTACTCTGATGTCTCTAGCTTCCAGCTCAGTGACCACTACCCCATATTTCTAGCCCATAAATGCAATTACAACTACAAATCATTTTTACATAAGAACATCACTTACAGGGCTATGAAACACTTCAAAGAGAGTGAATTCTGTGCTGATCTAGCATCTGCTGACTGGTCAGTTATTGAGGACAAGTTTTCTCCGGAAGATGCACTTGCTGCATGGACTGACACCTACCTAGCTATTTTAGACCAACATGCTCCTGTTAGGCAGAGGAGAGTGAAGCGCTTGAAACAGCCAGAGTGGCTATCTGAAGAAATTGTGTCTGCTATTGCAGAGAGAAATAAATTGTCAAAATCTGATGAAAACAAACAAGTTAAGAATTCAGTAAACAGCCTTATACATAAAGCTAAGCAAGATCACTTCAAATCAATCATGGAAAATAACAAAGACAAAAGTCATAATATATGGAAAGTTTTAAATCAATTAAACATGAAACCCTCAAATTCTTCCCCAACAGATCTAATTACAGACGACAAACATCTTCATCATCCCCAGGATATCGCAAATGAATTTAACAACTTTTTCATTCATACTGCTGAACGTTTATTACCAAGGGAAAGTCTGGACCCTAAACCAACACTGGACAAGCTGAAGGAGTTTACTTCATCTAGATTGCCACCCGGTAACACTTTCTCTATACCTCCAATAACAACGGAAAATGTCTTTACTTACCTTCACAATCTAGATGCATCTAAGAGTACAGGACTTGATGGAATCAGCCCCAAGTTCCTCAAAATGAGTGCATATTTTATTGCCCCTTCCTTAACCAAGATACTTAATCTTAGTATTACAACCAGCACTTTTCCTCAGGTATGGAAGGAAGCCAAGGTATACCCACTTCATAAAACTAAGTCTGTCAATCACACAGATAACTATCGCCCCATTTCCATTCTCCCAACTATTTCGAAAATACTTGAAAAACATGTACATAACTGGCTTTATACATTTATTTCTGCTCATGACCTACTGTCAGAAAATCAATCTGGTTTTCGGCCAAAACATTCCTGCCAAACTGCTCTCACAAAACTCACTGAAATGTGGTTACAGGCTATTGATAATGACCAACTTGTTGGGACTGTGATGATTGATTTTAGGAAAGCTTTCGATTTAGTCAATCATGATCTGCTATTGCGTAAGCTTAAGATATATGGCTTGAGCGATAAAGCTCTGGATTGGATTACATCCTACCTCACTAACAGATGTCAGAGAGTATCAATTGGAAAGGTGGCTTCTGACACTTAAGCAGTCAACTCTGGGGTTCCACAAGGGTCAGTACTAGGCCCTTTTCTATTCATATTAATATACGTTAAATTAATGACCTTGTGTTACACTTAAACTGTTGTGATGTTGATTTGTATGCAGATGATACCACATTACACACATCTGATAAATCCACCAGCGTAATTGCCACAAAGTTGAACAATGACCTAAAAAATGTTGAGAAATGACATAAAGAAAATAAGATGGTCCTACATAAGGGGAAAACTAAGGGTATGCTTCTTGGTACCAGTCAAAAACTGAAGAAGAACAGTCAACAGCCATACGTTGTACGTATTGGTGATGTAAATGTTGAACAGGTTCCACATGAAAAATTACTAGGTTTGCATATTGATGCCAATATGTCCTGGCAAACTCACGTCAATCATGTCTGTCATACCATATCAAGATTACTGTCAGTACTGAGGAAGCACAAGCAGCTATTATCCGTAGAAACTAGACTACTATTTTACAACAGTTTCATCTTGCCTCACATAAACTACTGCCTCAGCATTTGGGGAAACTGTTCAAACAGTCTAATTTGCAGAGTATCAAAACTTCAGAAGGCAGCAGCAAGGCTGATATTGAATGAAAATAAATTTACCCCTTCTTCAGTTTTGTTTGCCAAACTAAATTGGCAAACCCTTCCTGATTATGTTAAATTCGTGAAGGCAGTAGAGGTGTACAAATCCATGACAAATGACTACCCCAATTATATGAGAGAACTGTTCTCGATTAATGACTCACATTATATGTCATTGAGATCCTCTTCTAAAAAGGCACTTCGAATTCCTTTCCCTCACTCTGAACTGTACAGCAAAAGTCTTAAATACTCTGGTGCGGTTCTATGGAATTCTTTAGAACCCGCAATGCAATGTGCTCCCTCAGTACGTTCTTTCAAACACATGTACATAAAGAACCTCAGTGACAGAAAATGGTTGTTCAATCATTCAATTTTGTATTCTTCTCGTGACCATTCGTATGTATTCTCTGTATATAGTCATGGTAGTGCTTGTGTGCATGTTGTATATTCTGAATTTGTGTTTTTGCCTGAGGGCCTCAGGGAAGATCAGCTTTTGCTGACTGAGTCAGATCATATATTTGTTTACCCTCGTTAAATAAAGCTTATTATTATTACTATTAATGGGGAGAGAGGTCCTTTATGAACTTCATACCTGTTTATTAACTGAAGAACAAAGGTTTACTTCATCACTTTCTTCTTCCTTCATCAAAAATTCTCTCGTCTGAAAGGAATCTGCTATTTTCTTGTCTTTGACTATTGTCGATTTCAGTGTGGGATATGCGAGCTCTCGGCTCTTGCTTCAAGGTCTACTAGTTACAAAGCGTTAAGCTCATTTTAGTTTATCTTTCAATATAAGATGTGATATATGTTACATTCTCAGAAGCACAAAATTGTAGTCCTTTCTCTTGATTGCTAGCTACCAATTGGAATCAAGACTATTAAACAACCTTGAAATTTGGACCAATTTAATTCCAGATATACGGGCGTATATTGAAGCCCCTTGGGCTCTTGTTTCATTTGGTTTTCACTGTAGTTTCCAAATTCTAAAACTAATATGCAGTGTTATTTACTTCTTCTAAACAGTAATAAAAGGTCACTATTTTGAATAATATTTTTTTCTGATTCAGTTCAAACTTCAATGCAAAAATTGAAAAATAAAAACGTGACTCCCGTGACAGCTGCGATCAAAAAAAGATTGACTACCTTCCCATTTTGTTCTTGCTGTAGCCTTCCAGATAAGATATGTGTTGTTGGTCCACACTGTAATCTACTTGAAGGTTTCATGATTTATAAATAAATTAAATTTATAAACAAAGAAGAACCACATGGTCTTACAGATCACTGAAAGTATGTGACTCCCGTGACAGGAAAATGTGACTCCCGTGACAAGTAGCACCCTTATCATGAAACAACTTACATAAAATATTTTTTATGTTATTTTATTCATAAGAAAACTGAAATAATACAAAACCAGATCGGTTGAAGTGCAAATTCTCTTCCATACAGCCATTATGTGCTCAGTTCCTCATGAAAAGGGGACTCCTGTGACATCGCTACTCATTCTTTCATTTGTTTTCCGCTATAGCTTCCAGATTCTAAAACTAATATGCAGTGTTATTACTTCTTCTAAAGAGTAATAAGAGGTCACTATTTTGAATAATATTGTTTTCCAATCCGCCTTTTGCGCTATTCGTAATGCCGGTTTCGGCCGCAAGGTGGCGCTAGCGCTCACGGCACTTTGGTCTGTTCCAGTTGTCTGCTAAACATGTGCAGGAGGGAAGGCGGGTATTGTATTTCGCCTCGTTTCGTCAGATTTTCTCACTGATGGAGACGTCCTTGGTAGTTTACGTAAGTATAGTCATCAAGTCTAATTTTTACTCGTTTGTACAAGCATAATAAAAGCCGCTTTGTCAACAAATTGGGCAATCAAAGCTCGTCGTTGTTGTTGTTATAAAACATGGTGGGTGGCCGGCAGTTCAGCCTGATTAAACCACACTCTACTGAAAACAATCAGCAGGGGCCAGTTTGTTTGATCAAGTACTGTGAGAAATAATCGGATTATTAGTTAACCCGACTACCATGTAGCTGTTAATGTAGCTGTATGATTATAATGTGATAAACAAGAACCCAACCCGCCTCAGTTGGGACGGCTGATAGTGTTTCATAATTTTATTGTGAAAAGACACACTGAACAGGAAATTAATGTGCCATATGTCTTCTAACTTCTCATAAATACTGAGGAAGTAGTTTTTGCACTAATAGCTACTTATTTTTAATTTTTTAATTATCTAATTATTATACCATGTATTTCTTCTGCAAAAAAAATCCTTTATCCCTGAGTCGATGACACGCAAGTGTCTACTATAGCTAAACAAATGTTTTATAGCAACAACAACGACGAGCTTTGATTGCCCAATTTGTTAACAAAGCGGCTTTTATTATGCTTGTACAAACGAGTAAAAATTAGACTTGATGACTATACTTACGTAAACTACCAAGGACGTCTTCGTCAGTGAGAAAATGTGACGAAACGAGGCGAAATACAATACCCGCCTTCCCTCCTGCACATGTTTAGCAGACAACCGGGACAGACCAAAGTGCCGTGAGCGCTAGCGCCACCTTGCGGCCGAAACCGGCATTACGAATAGCGCAAAAGGCAGATTAAGTTACCGGTACTAATTCAAATCAAAAATTGAAAAAGAAAAACGTGACTCCCGTGACAGCTGTGATCAAAAAAAGATTGACTGCCTTCCCATTTTGTTCTTGCTGTAGCGTTCCAGATAAGATATGCAGCGTTGGTCCACACTGTAATCTACTTGAAGGTTTCATGATTTATAAATAAATTAAATTTATAAACAAAGAAGAACCACATGGTCTTACAGATCACTGGAATTATGTGACTCCCGTGACAGGAAAATGTGACTCCTGTGACGAGTAACACCCTTATCATGAAACAACTTACATAAAATATTTCTTATGTTATTTCTTTCATAAGAAAACTGAAATAATACAAAATCAGTATATGAAGAACAGCTATTTTCTTTCTCTGACTTTTCGGCAATGTGCTCTTTGCCTGTTCGGTAGCCCTACTCAAGGAATGCTTCAATCTGAGTATGCTTTTGGACTATTTTCACAAGTGAGAGTTGATAGTAACCGTTTCTTTTCTCGACATTTCCACTGTTGATCCCTGTCAAACAGCCTTTTCTTTTCTAGATGTTTTGCTTTATCTTCAGTTAATTTTGTGAATTCCCTTCTCTTTGTTCCCTTATACTTATTCCGGTATTGTCTACACCTTTGTTTATAAACACCAAATGCAGCATTGTTTGATTTTAACTTCTCCCTCGTCTTTCTCTGCCTTTCTGTAGCTATTAGTGGCATTTTGGATCAACTATTTTAGAAAGTAATATAATAACAGATGTGCAGAAAAAAATAAAATTAACACATTAATTAGTTTGCTGGATAACAAAGCCTGTACAGTGTGACTCCCGTGACAAAGAAACTGTGACTCTCGTGACAGCCTTTTAAGAAGATTTTCTAGCAAATATAATACATTTAGATTTAAAATTAACCAGGTTTTAGTTGATGTTATAATAGATGATTTATAAACATAAGCTGTTTATCTGTGGTTGAGATAGGTCTCCGAGAACAAAACAATTATACTCACTTTTGTGACTCCCGTGACACCAAAATGAGGTGGAATACATACAGACAGCTCGAGCAACTTGTAACATCTGACAGTGATAAAGCACTCTGCTGCAACAGAGTGGCCACTACCCTATTTTTTGGCCAAGTATGCCAGTGTGATTGAACCAGTTCTCTGTGGAAAATTCCACCTGGCAGAATTGTACCACAGTGACCTCAGTCATGAGGCTGTAACAATGCATGTCTTCAAAAAGCTCTGTGACCGCAATAAACTGAACAATCTCAAGGATATTCCATATCCAGTAACCCTGACCATATAGGTATCTGATAAGCTGCTTTAAACAATTCTTGGGTAAATTTGAAAAAATGAGTATGATGCACACTTAGCTTGGAATGGCTGAAATGATCTATATTCATGGTCAAAGAATCTACAACTTCATAACCCTTAAACATGTTAAAATGGTCTGTTTATATGTTAAACATACATGTATGTTAAAAACAGATGTGAAAATCTTAATTTTTAACACAATACTATTCTATGGATAACAACTTCTTTATTGCTGCGGAGCTGACGTTTCGTTGGAGATAGTTCCAACTTTTTCAAAGCTAATGATTAATTTTCATTAATAATTTTCATCTTAATTTTTAGTATAATTTGGCCTTTAAAAAAAAAGGTGCCGAAATGTCGCCTGCCAAAATGTCGTACTCTTCAGTTTGCGCTGAAATGTTGCTTTACTGGAATGTCGTATGCCGAAATGTCATGGGTTCATCCATGATACACGTGACAGAAGTTCACACTATCATTAGAAAATCTTTGCATATGTTCATGAAAACCACCCTGACATTCAGTTAGACACAAAACCGAATATGCGTTCGAAGAACTCAATATTTTGTTGCTTGAATATTTAATGCAAAGATTCTCTATCGACAGTTTGTTTTAGGCCCCAGCGATTCCTGGCCCTTTGTTCCCGAAATCTCCGCGGGACTTGTCCGGGCTGGATCTCGGTTAATATTGTAGGGACAATTATGAAATTTGCAGCATATGTGGTCAGTGCCCTGTAGTTGTGCAGCATGAAGTTTCTCCGCGTTTCGCGTATAATTTCAAGAGTTATGGCCCTTTTTTTCTTCAAATCTTTGTGAAGTGGGACTTGTCCGGGCTGGATCTCGGTTAATATTGTATGGACAATTATGAAATTTTCAGGATATGTGGTCAGTGCCCTGTAGTCGTGCAGTGTGAAGTTTCTCCGCCTTTCGCATATATTTTCAAGAGTTATGGCCCTTTTTTTCTCCAAATCTTTGTGAATTGAGACTTGTCCAGGCTGAATCTCGGTTAATGTTGTATGGACAATTAAGAAATTTGCAGGATATGTGGTCAGTGCCCTGTAGTTGTGCAGCGTGAAGTTTCTCCGCGTTTTGCGTATATTTTCAAGAGTTGTGGCCCTTTTTTCTTGAAATCTTTGTGAATTGGGACTTAACTTATCAAAATATAACCGAAAGCAGAGAAACTTCATCCTGCACAACTATGGGGCATTGATCACATATCATCCAAATTTCATACTTGTCCATGCAATATTGACCGAGCTCCAGCCTGGACAATTGTCCAGGCTGGATCTCGGTCAATATTGAATTGTCCAGGCTGGATCTCGGTCAATATTGCATGCAAGTATGAAATTTGCATGATATGTGATCAATGCCCCATAGTTGTGCAGGATGAAGTTTCTCTGCTTTCGGTTATATTTTGATAAGTTATGATCCTTTGTTTATCAAACCTAAGTGAATGGGATATATTTATTTATCCAGGCTGGATCTCAATCCATAACCGATTTGGAAATGGCTATATATATATATGTCATTCTACATTCCAAAGCAGACCACATAGGTCCTGAAGTAGGCCTATGAAATTGCCCCAAAAAGAGTTAATTGGGTGCAAAATTCAAAGTTTACTGATCGCTTCATAATTTCACCACAATATACTCCCAAGGAATGTACATGTAGGTCTCATTTTCGGATTGGACGAAAGCCCCGGCGACCATCTTGCATCAAAACATTGCATTATCACTTGTTGGTCGATACTTTGAATATGTATTATGCGAGGCATGGCAAAAAAATTGACTGAAATAGAATTTTCATATTTCTTGCGCTGTTAAACTTACCTTCACATACTTTTTGCTATCGTGTTCTTACGCGATTGCCTAATTGTAATATATTACCACAGAATAAAAATAGTCCCTGTACTGCCCCAATGCCCATGCGCGAGTACCCAGATCCCACGTGACCGACCACGTCACTTTCTTCTTCCCATTGCAACTCGTAGTGGAGGAGTCGTTGTTCTTTGTGTCTTGGAAAAAAGTTAAACTTCTACATTGGATTACCTCGGATTACCTACGTCTTTACCTGGATATTTACCTTGGCTGTTTACCTGGGATATTTACCTGTTGTATACGTGGGATTTACTGTGATTCTGTGTGATTACTGGCCTGGATTTCGTCAACGCATCAGGGAGTATCAAAGAGAGAATCAAATAAAACCAACATGGCGTCCGTTTTCTGTATTGTTTGTGAGAAGTCCAAACCGACTACAGATCCCCATTCCGCCTGTCCTCCGTGCCGGGGGGTTTGGTGCGACCAGTACGCAAAGTGTGATGAATGTGAAACGTGGCCCGACAATATATTTTAGAGTATCTTGTCGGCTCATATGCTGGTGAAATTATGCCGCCGCCCGGTTTTACCGGGGCCGAAAATTTGGTCGTATCTCCGCCTCAGTCTTTCGGGAATGGGTCGGAGATACAAGGCTCGGTAGTAATGTCCGTTGCGAATTCCATTTCGGCTCTTTCGGCTCGCG
>JAVTVY010037329.1:0-17559 GCA_036873755.1 Hanleya hanleyi | reverse complement strand
CATCGCCGGAAGTGAGATCATAAATAGTAAAATAGATGTTTACCGAACATTTCGATTACTTTTCAAGTCTGCATAATACCTCTGTTGACCTAGCGTTAAAAAGAATTATCTGGAGATAATTTTCCCTGTTCATCTGGACAGAGCATATGAAAAGTAGTTCGCTCATGTGCACCGCTAAAGGAGTTGTTCGGCCGCATTCAAACTGAACCGTGCGTTGGTTGGTTTCCCCTATACGTCATAGCAACGTAGTAAAGGTCAACTTCCGCTATTGGTGGCAGGGATGGTAATGGAGCCTGCGAAATGGAGCATGCGCTGTGGGGAGGTTGGCATGTTCCCCCCCAATGAGTACACCAGAATTTGTTCATGCGGTGTCGATACGATTTTAAATATGGCTGCCATGGCGGCCATCTTGAATTTGACAGTGAAATCTTGTCATTATTTTTCGGTAACTACTTCATGGATCTTTCTCAATTTTAGTACACCACTTCCCCTTTGGGTCTAGTTGTAGGCCAACAACGTGTGTACTTTAGTCCAATTTGAATATCCAATATGGCCACCAGGTGAAACTTTGTTATCGCGATTTCTCAGGAACTACTGCATAGATCTTTCTCAGGTTTCCCTTGGGGGTCACAGATTGTTCAGAATATAGCTTTTGTGGGGTCAGATTCAAAAATCCAATATGGCCACCAGGCGGCCATCTTGGATTTCCCAGATTAAACATTGTTATCACTATTTCAGGAACTACTGCATGGTTCTTTCTCAAATTTGGTACACAGGTTCCCCTTGGGGTCTAGTTGTACAAAGATACATTTTCGGTCCAATTCGAAAATCAACTGTACCCAGGTGGCCCCTTCTTGGTTTCCCCATGAGGCTGTGTTATCATTGATTTCCCTCGGAAGGTACTGCATGGTTCTTTCTTAAATTTGGTACACAGGTTCCCCTTGGGGTCTAGTTGTACAAGATACATTTTCCGGTCCAATTCGAAAATCCAATATGGCCACTAGATGGCCTTCTTGAATTTCCCCATGAAACATTGTTATCGTGATTTCTCGGAAAGTACTGCATGGATCCTTCGCAAATTCGGTACACCGGTTCCCCTTGGGGTCTAGTTGTGCAAGATAACTTTTTCTGCTTCGATTCTAAAATATGGCCTCCTGTGGCCATCTTGGATTTCTCTATGAAACATTATCATAATTTCTCAAGAAGTACTGCATGGATCTTTCTCAAAGTTCACAGGTTCCCCTTGGGGTCTAGTTGTACAAGATACCTTTTCCGGTCCAATTCGAAAATCCAATATGGCCACTAGGTGGCCATCTTGGATTTTCCCATGAAACTTTGTTATCGTGATTTCTCAGGAAGTACTGCATGGATCTTTCTTCCCCTTGGGGTCTAGTTGTACAAGATACAGTTCGGTCCAATTCGAAAATCCAATATGGCCACTAGGTGGCCATCTTGGATTTTCCCACGAAACTTTGTTATCGTGATTTCTCAGGAAGTACTGCATGGATCTTTCTCAAATTTGGTACACAGGTTCCCCTTGTGGTCCAGTTGTACAAGATACCTTTGTTGATCCATTTCAAAAATCCAATATGGCCGCATCTTGAATTTCCCAGGAAACTTTATCATGAAATCTCAGGAAATTACTGCATGGATCATTTAGTGTTCAACACAAGTTAGAAACTCATCTATTGCAGTTCTTTAGTAAAAATTTCTTACAGGTACTTTGTCCCGTTGAGCTACAGTGCCGTGGCACTATCTTTTTTGTGATGATTAATTGTTGTTAATTATATAATAGCTCTGACTCGGTGATAAGGCTTACCACGCCCCCTCTCCCTATATACACCTATCACCGTTAGAGTTTCTCAGTTAACCTGAGACAGCCAGAAAACGATGTATAGGGCCGATTCCATGGGGTGGGGAATGAGGGAGGGACACCATGCATGTGGCGTGTTGCGGTATACAATCATGTAGTTGATTACAAGCGTCTAGTCCGTCATTCATAATCCAGCCGTCATCCATTAGAGAATATCCGCGTCCATAATCCAAAGACCTATTTCATATTCCATATAACAGTATTAGCACCAAATTCAAAAAGACAATCATAGTATACATAAACATAGGCTTGTTTCCTGCAAGAGAGAAGCGGTCAACAGTTTCAATGATGCCGGCAAGACATCATGATGTTCCAAAAATATCAAATCCGTATCGCTGATCAGTATTCTTAATCCATAATATTCGTTGTAAAGTCGTCATCTAAAGAATGATTGATCTCATTTACGCTTTGATTGTGACTGTTCATATGAGTACCATGAGGATCTTGAAGTACATGGGTTCATACGGCCCTAGCCCCGGGTGTTCGCAAAAAACGCAAGATGTTCACAAGATATTCGCAAAAAACGAACCTGAACACTCTGATATCCTACCAGATTGTTTTGCTTTGACACCTGGTTATTTGTTTGTTACGGGGAATTCAGACACATACTGTTCTAGTGATAGAAATCTTAAAGTGTGGAAAATTATCTTTCACCTGAATTCACTATTATTCATCGCATTCGCCGACCACGTGTATGTTCTTGTTTATCTCTTGTCTCCGTGAGAAAGATACTAAGTTTCCGGTCAACTTATCAGTGAATATGTGTCTGAATTGAATTGAACAAAGTAAATTTCGATCAACTTGGTCGTAATAATCTTAAAAATATCTATATATTGACAAACATTAGATATGGGTTTTTTTCCTCATTCCGTGAATATATTTGCTAGAACTTGTCTCACTTACATCTGACGACGATACAGCTCACCAATCGCCAATGTGCGAGTTGTCACAGCGAAACAGCTCACCAATTACCAGTATACGAGTTGTCAGAGCATTTCCATCATAGCTCTCTAGATGTGTATCTAATGCCGCTTATGCCGGTGCTAGGGCCGTGTGGTCATATCATCCATGTTGCCACATGAACAGGTACAATAAAAGCGTACCTGAGATACAACACGTATCACGAATCGTTAGATTCTTGGTATGTGCTTTAGAATAGGTTTACCAGAAGACTATTCTGTGAAGTCATATGACGCAGTCAGTATGTCGGCACCTCTTCCCACTTCCCTTATATGTGTTGTAATTTTTACCTGTATATGGCGAGATTCTGCTGGTGGACGTTTCGTCCCCGAGGCCCGCCCCCTGTACAGACCTTTCGGTCTTTGATATATGTTGGTATTTGTGGGAAGTTGATGCTGGGTCGACATCGGGCCTTACAGACTGGGCACACTTTCATCAATAATCGTAACTTACGTAAGAAATTTTCATCTACGAAGTATTTACGAAAAAAGTTACGACAACTTTACACGGGTTTCATGAACGTCAACGTAAATATCTTCGTAACTTTCTTCGTATTTTTTTTCGTAACGACCGGAAGTACAGATTTGCGACAACCGTAAATGAAACTGGCACTGCCCGAGTGACAGGAGTGACAGGTGCTCGTTTGTCTTATCTCAACATGCTCAACCCATATATTCCAGGTAGAAATTAACCAGATAAAATGATAGAAAGAGATTGGAACATATTTAGAAGCTTTTCTTCTTGGGCATGTATATATAACTCCGTAACAGATCCAAAATTTGTAACTTTTCTGGAGCTGTTTACCGCGCGAGTTGAACAAAGACGAACATTAAATTGCGGTCAAGAAATTATGTGCGCCAGCCAGCGCTGTCTGTTTTTAGTTTAGGTCTAAGTTGTAAGGTCACGCAAACGCTCGGAACTTTGTCTCTATAAGGTAATGTACACACATTAAAGTTTCCTTGGGAATGTCTATTTGATCTGATAACTGAAAATTCCAGACAAATATGGAAGTTTCATCAACATGACAAATGGCCCGAAATTTCGATATGTGGGAAACGAACATCGTTGAAGCGTTTGTTTCCATAAACTATCACAGAATATTGTATATTGTATACATTCACAATCACTGAACACTTCTGCAAACCGATGACAAAGATCTGTTAGTCTGCTAGTTCAGCATAAATTTGTGTCACTGCAAAAAGTTGCAAATAAATCGCACGCAGTAAGCTGAAATTTCACACACATAGCCATAGGCCTATAACTCGGGCTATCTGGAACAGATACAGCTGGCTTATATATGTGAAGGATCTCAAACCACGTTATGAGAGAACGCTGGGCTTAGACAGATTACTGAATCCCAGTCACTCCAGTGACAAAACTCGGAGAACAGTATTGTATACAGTTCATAGCTTTCTAGAAAAATTCAAATTTAACATTTAATGGAGCTTAAAAAACCCACCAAAACTGGAGCCGGAAACAGTTGAGTACACAATGAGACAGTTACATAGGTGACAGAGATTCTATTATTTGACAGTGTGATATTTTTACTAATTTGGACATCAAGCTGTGCAGGAGAGCACGTTTTACAGAAATCATCATCAGGCTAAGTAGATGCAATAATGATAGTTATATTGAGCTCTCATTATCAATTCAAAATAATTTCCAAGGTTTGAATTCATTTTTAAAAGTATCGGTAAATTTGACTTGCCATACAGTAAGTTCAATTCTAACAAAAATTCCTGGAACACTTCCGAAGTGTGACTAATTACCACAAACTTACCACAAACAACCACACAGTAAATCAACTGCCAGTGTCAAAAGTTCACGATGAATAACACTGATACACCACCAAAAGTATGTACTGGTATGTTGATATAAAAATTATCATAAATCAGATATCAGCCATGTTTTGCTAAGAATGAACAGTATGTCAATGCTGTCATTTCCTTCAACCAAACAACTTCCCATCCTTCACAAACTACATACAAACATTTTTTTTATGCCACAAACAATGTGAGGATAATTTTTTTCATTTGTATAAATTATCCAAATCTATACAAAATTAAACAAATGTTCAAGTACAAATTAAAAACTACAAAGTGACAATACAGTGACACTGGTCAAGTAACCACAACATACATGTAGATTTAGCTGCATTTTGCAGAAACAAACAAACACCTCTTACTTTAGTCAATAAGCTTATTTGAACAATAGGAGTTGAAGCAATTTCCATGTGACTATTTTTCTCTCTGTCTCAACAACCCACAGGTCCCCCCTCATATTAAGTTATTGTGAACTTACATAATTTGGGGATCATGGGAAAATTATACATGGTGCCCAGTATTGATCAATAAATTTAATAAGTGCTGCAAACAGCCTTTCACACACATAATGACTGTGCAGCAGGTAAGAGTTGACTAACTTAGCTGTGACAATAGTAATAACCAAATTGCAAGATTATAAAGATTGTACACTAATAGTTGTTATATAGCCAGGATAGCTGAGATATTGCTAGTTGCAATGTTCTATTGCAAATATTATGAAATAAGAATTATAGCAAACTATTTTCTTTGTACATCCATGTGAATAACCATGATGAAACATTTTAGTTCAGACAGCAAAATAATGCAATTCTGGAATAAATGCTAAAATTCCATTGTCAAATCCAATATTACATTGTCACATATACATGTCACCAAAAGCAAATTAGCTGGAAGTGTGTTTGTGACATTATATCAGAATAGCTAGATGGCACTGGCACTTATCAAACCAGTGTGAGTGAGTAGGCTTTGACATCGTTTTCAACATATTTTCAGTCATATCACGACATGCCAGAACATGAGTGTCCACAGGTCGTATTATCCTGGACACTGATCAGCCCAGCCAGTACAGCACCCGGTCACCCATCTAAGTACTGACCGAGCTCAATGTTGCTTAACTTCAGTGATCTGACAAGAACAAGTGTGCCTAACATGCAGGCGCCGCGGAGCATATTCAAAAGTGGGGGGGCTGACCCCTATCTCGACCATAAAGTGGGGGGGGGGACTGAAGTCGCCCCTAGATAGGGCTTATAACATTACAGCTCCGAAAAGTGGGGGGGCTGAGGCCCCCCCAGCCCCCCCGGCTCCGCGGCCCCTGACATGATATGCCGTACCCACCTTTACCACTAGACTCTTGAACAGTCTCTAAACATGAAAGACAAGATGCGGAGTCGGCATGCGGGGATCATGGGTTCACTTATTAATGTACATACATGTTTCATAAGTTGAGTATTTGAATGCCAGCATCAGCTCACACGTTAACTCACTTGATTTTTGTTTTGAATCAGCGTGAATATGACAGATGCAATTTTACTGCACATCTTAATCACATTATGCGTTATAAGCAGAGGTGATGGCCAATGAATTCTAGCTAATTTAAGGTTAAAGACTTCTACTTGATTCGCTTCTGATGTAGCATATTGAAACACAATCATGATTTTTCATTCAGCTTAAAAATTTGAATCCTCTTCAGTGTAACGTATCTACAAAACAATTCAGTCTAGACAGTAGAATAATGCCTTCGCAGAAAAAAAAGTTGAAATTGTAGTAGTCCTATTCCATATTGCATTTGCGGATGTATACTCCATGGCATGCATGTGTCATTATACATATTGAAAAAGATAAACCGCCATCAAACCATGAATTTTAAACCAAACATTTATAACTGTCCACCAAATTCCCTCAGCCAAATTTGACCATTGTTAGTGTCATCCGTCCACCTGTCTGACTGTCCATCGTCCACCTGTCTGACTGTCCATCATCCTCGTTAATAAAATATCTCACCAAGAATAATAGCAATTAGGCTTTCCAAATCCATAGATACAACTGCATCAACTTGAATTATATGCTCCTGTCTTTCCCATTTACCAAATGTCAGGGGTTTTGGGTGCATTGGGCTATATCTTATTATTTTTTTAGCCGTCTTCGGATTTGTTTCAATACTAATACAGATGTTTTGACACTGCATTACCTGGTATAAATATGCCATAATGTGATCAAATATGTCACACATTACATTATGTAAAACACCAGCTACCGTGAAACTAGAAGAGAAGAGGGGGGCTGTCCAACATGTACCATAATGAAGACCAGCTGGTTGCGTTTTACCACAGATCCCATATCCCCCCCCCCCCCCCTCTTCTGCATACTTTTGTTCCCTAAATATTTGCAACTGGAAATGATTATCGGTTCCCCATATAATAATAAATGAACAGTTACATTGTACACTCAGGGCATGAATTTACCATAAAACTTTACCAGACCACAGGCTGGTATATTTCATCATACAAATGTGAAATTCTTTAATTATAACCAGCCAGTGAGGCTGGTTAGCTAGCTTTATAACTGCATTCAACCAGACAAGTTCTAAATTCACCAGCCACGGGCTGCCGGGCTTGCGACAATTTCGAGCCCTGACACTCTAGGTCAGGTCCCATAGACATGGTAGACCATGTAGACTACAATCAATGGGACTTGGTAGCCAAACCTGTTGTTAGATTGTTCTTTGAAATGTCCTGTAATGATACACCATTTCAACTAATAATGTGGTACAACCAATATGTTCTATTGTACTTTTCCCATATAATTTCACCAGTACTTTGAGAGCAGGTTAGTAACCAGCTTTGAGTTTCAGGTTCATGTGGTGTCAATAATGTATTGCTGTCAAGTAATATGGTAATATGGTATAGTCATTATCGTAACACATAAATTCACCCTCCAAGTTAGTGTCAGGGTTGCTCTGGACTGACCATGTCCATGATCCATTTCCAAATGTCACATATTGAATGTGGTGAACAGAGAGCATATGCTTGTGAACACAGTATGTACATGTTTCTCGAAAACAAATTGAGCTGGCATCACAATATTATTTGAAACGATACTAGTTTATGGAAGCCTGAATGGATTCCACACTGATGAAACTGTTAGGTCAAATTTTCTGTTAAAGCCTTATTACAAATTGCCATATATTATGAAGTGATGCACAAGCAGGGAGTCTGATCAAACAGTTTCCCTGGGGTGTAGAATCTATACTATGTATAGATCAAGTTCACTCCAGAATTACTTCTTTTGAAAGATTCATGGTCAAAACGACAGAACCTTGTTTGACCATGATATATTGAAAATAAATTAGGTGAGCATCTCAATCTCTCGCATAATCAGTGGTGTCATATGACAGCCCCTAGATGGAGTTCACTTCAAAGCCCTTAAAATTCCTGGAATTTATTTGCTAACCTGGAAAGTCCTGGAAAATGCTTAAAAAATAAAGTTAAACTCTTGGAAACACCAGGAAGAACTATAGATACTTTCATCTTCTTGGGGATGATGCCACATCACATTTCTGTGCCAAAATTTGTTCCTTGACTTCATTATTTTGATCATCTTTGTTGCAAGTTATTGTACTAAATACTCCAGGAAAATTAGAATTATTTTCCTGGAAAGTCCTGAAATAATCATGGATTATTTTTGCTGTAAGTGTATGAACCCTGTAATTTCAAAGACTACAAGAATGGGATGCAATATGCTTCACAACCAAGCAGCAGAGCTCTGCATGAGATAACTGGCAGGGTGGTTCAGCTCCAGCTCTCTCTATGCTTATCTATGGGAAATAATTTGAACTTGCAATAAGCACCAGTCAAATATATCTGGATTGTCAGCATAGTAATCCTTTGTACAATATAAATGTAATGAAAAGCATAATATTTTTGTGCCAGGTTTCACATATTTTTCCACACATAAGCATAGGGAGATCTGGGACTGGAATGTCCATGACCAGCTGATAATGCTCCAGCTTTATCTGGCCAGTGAAATAGTCACATTTGACAGATGTTGACAATTTGAATCGGCATGCGAGAAATCATCATCACAAGTGCAATCATTCCCCTGTATACATTCTCTCTGCATGGCTCTAGCTGTTACATACAATGGTGCATATGGCCAAATCACATGGTGGCCAATCATTTGCCTTTATGGCATGTGACTGAAAGTCTATATGACATCACATTCTGCAGGTTAGATGTATCCTATATTTCTGTAGTAATCTGAATTGTGGTTGAAAGAAAATGAATTTTCATTGGTCATCAGAGTTAGGAGGTTACATTACAGTCCCCTCTATTAGACACAATAATCAACAATGCTGAGGTCAGTGCCATAACAAAAGTATCTTCGCCTCAGCAGTATTTAACATTGTGTTAAATGCTTCAATTCCACAATAATTTTTGCTGCAGCCAGAATCCTATTATATTAACATGATTAACAGTCGCCTACATAATTTGCCACTGAAAGGTATGCAAGATTGAGGCTTGCGATTGTGTCTTAACATTACTTTGAATCAGATCTAATTCAAATTGGTGTTTATAATGTAAACATAAACCATTGATGTAAATCACTATAGTGCAAAGAAACCCAATAGATTATATAGATTTTTAGGTGCACAATAGAAGAAAATAACAAGAATATATAGTGATATCATTCCCACCCAGTTGAGGCCATCAACTTAGAAGAAAAGCAAATAATTGATTGTTCCAGGGCCGAAAATCACCATACTGAACACAATTGAATGGCATATAGCTGTACACCAGGAACTTAATAATGTATTTGGCAAGACAGACCTGGGTCCTGAGTATTGAGAAAAATGAATATCAAGCTCACCGAAGAGAATATAAGTTTGGTTCATTATCAGATGTCACAACAATATCCAGACATCATGATCAGATATCAAAATCCACAGGAAGATACAAAACAACTCACAGAAAAAAGGAGATTACGGCTACTGGACTGTAGGGGCCTACTCGTATACCAGTGCAAATGGACCCAGGCAAATCTCTGTCAAGATTTGATTTGATTGGGTTTGCGCAGATGGGAACCATCAGAAAGGTCTGTCTTTGTATAGTGATAAATAATGTCAAATTATTTCTCAAGCCACAGTATTCTACATGTAATTTTGATTACTACAACATACAGTTTGAACCCCATGATGCAATCAGTTCAAAATCATTCAACTATTGGGATGTTTCTAGCAGTTGCAATAAAAAACATGGTTCAACAAGGTCAGAGAGCGGCTGTTTTTTTTACTTGATGTGCAACAGAGGAGCCAGCTGGAGGAATACCCTATACAGATCAGCAACGGAGGGAGGGAGGGAATTTGGCTTAATGTCACACTCTAGTTTGTTTCACTCATATGGTGACAGTCAGTCGGAGTAATACTTCTGAATGGCATTCTCCCATTATCAGAGTTTGTACCCTCGGCTCCTAACCTGTCAGTGTAACTGCGATTGGCCTGAAAATCATGGCAGGCACACATGCGCAATTACATTTTATAGGGATTGATCCACATAAGCAGCATACGAGAGAGATGAGGAAATGAGTCCAGTTTATCTTGTGAAAGAACTGACAAGTTTTATGCTAAATTATTTCACAAGAACACATGAGGCAACATCTTTTTTTACCTGTGACATGCTGAGTCCAATCTGCTCTGTTTACAAGCGGATGATGCTGATTGGCCGAGATCCATTTATGCTGATTGGCCGAAATCCATGTGCATAAAACTTGAGCTCAAAAGGTCAACCCCAGTGCAATCAGAGGGTTTTTCTGACATGCCGGTAATCCAGCTATCACTTGCTGTACTTACTAAAGTAATTGTACTTCATACTTCCATGCATTTGTGTTTATTTTTATGTCTGTCTCAGAAAACAAGAAGATTATGAATGGGGACTTCTTACCAGAAACAATTCAAGTGAAATATACATGGGGGCAGCCAGAGCGAGGGAAGAAATTTATGTATCAGTTTTTCATGGGTATTTTGATAGTGGGTAAACATATTTGATCTGGAGCAGTTTAGTAATTGTCAAATTTCACATGTTTTATTGCAGCTTTATTTTTATTGGGTTTTCCAATATTGGTACTTACCCCAAATATGACCTTGATTTGGATTTTTGTTTAGTGAAAAATTTCTTAAACTAAAGGAATAATTTAACTTGGACGATTGTTGTTGTAATAGATTAACAGCACTCTTAAACAATTGCAGTATCTCACAATACGTATTATTGAGAGTCTGTACAGTCAAACTGACTGTACATTTGAACTTCCAGTATAATCCCCCAGAGATTATTAGGCATGATAAACCTGGGTCCTGAGAATTGCGAGAAATGAATATCGAGTATGAATATGAACATTTGCATTTGCTAAATATTTCTATGATAAATCAGTTTAAATTTTTATTTTTTATTTATTTTTATCTTTTTTTTGGTCAGTTTTTGGTGTACCAGATCTAGATTTTCAATTTTTTCAGAGCTTAAATATATTAATAGCTCTTCCAATAACAAATATGAAGCATTTACCATTTTCAGATAGCAGTTATATTTCAAAGTTTATTTCCCTGCAAAAATTATTGTGCATACGTAAAAACACATCTACATAATATGGAACGTTCCAGTGTTAAAAAAATATTTCCCTGAAATAGACATTCTGAACTGCCAACTGGACAACATGAAGATTTCATGATCATTCTCCATAAATCATTTTGAAAAACTGAATTTCCAAATTTGTGTTGGTACATGAAACCTGAAAAAATTAACAAGTTTAAATTATTTTCCAGAGTAATGTTTTGTAATTGCAATCTGGAGATCTTCGGCCATATATTCATGAAGTATTGCAGGTCAGTTGTGAGATATTAAATTTTTAAATACTGCTGTCAAATATTTTACAGTTTACAGACAAACTTGTGTCTGATCTTAACATTGAGAATCAATTGACAATAAAATATTTAAAAAAATGTCCCATGTTTCCTGACTCTAATTTTTATAGACATTTCACAATATTATTGCAACCTCTGTTCCTATACCATACAACAAAATAATAATAAAATAATAATACACTGTTATGTGGCAAAATTTCACTATTTTATGTTTAAATTTCAATTACATATACTATTTTCTTTGATCTACACCACAAGATCTCCTCATGGTCAAATTTTATATTTGCCTTCAATGTCACACTCAATGTTTTTTTCACTCATAAGGGGACATCCAAACTGGCTGTCACCATCTGAGTGAAAAAACCTTGAGTGTGACATTAAACCAAATCCTCCCCCCTCCATATTTCAATGTTAAAAGTCATGCTTTTCCTGGATTTACTTTGTAAACAGTAAAGTTATTCCCCCTTATTCTTCCCTGAAATGAGCCAATCAAAACACTGTACCGTATCGTCTGTACTATGATCACAGTGTGTCAGTTTCAGCGTGAAATTCTACATGTTTGTGAGAATCAAAATTGGTTTGTCACTCTGTATCGCTTCTATGAAACCATTTGTAACTTTAAGAACATGCATGGCGTGAGTGATGAGTGTGTAAAAGCCGAGGTTTTCCATGTCTCACAACGAAACTTTTGACTGCATCCTTACGGAGACCCCTGTTTTCAACACCACTTTCGCTAAAAACAACTGTACGACACACTAATTTGCAGCCTCTAAACCCGAGACTTTTACTAAAGTTAGAACCCTCGTCCCGGCAGTGAACGAAGGCTCGTTTTCAGACAGTGGATGCCTGAACATCGCGCACATGCGCCTATATGGGGGCCGCCATGTTCTTTCAATCGGAGATACGAAAAATATTGAACTTACGGCAGGTAAATACTTGCCTTAAAGTTACGCACAAAGTTACGAAGATTCTTAAGTTACGAAGTTTCATGAAAGTCGAATTTACTTACGAAAAAAGATACGCATGAGTTACGAAGAAAAATGTTCGTAAGTAGCTTGATGAAAGTGTGCCCTGGTCTTTTGTGTTAATTGCCGTCATTTACATCTGACGACGATACAGATCACCAATCGCCATTGTGCGAGTTGTCACAGCGAAACAGCTCACCAATTACCAGTATACGGGTTGTCAGAGCATTTCCATCATAGCTCTCTAGATTTGTATCTAATACCGCTTATGCCGGTGCTAGGGGCCGAGTGGTCATATCATTCAAGTTGCCACATGAACAGGTACAATAAAAGCGTACCTGAGATAAAACACATATCACGAATCGTTAGATTCTTGGTATGTGCTTTAGAATAGGTTTACCAGAAGACTATTCTGTGAATTCATATGACGCAGTCAGTATGTCTGCACCTCTTCCCACTTCCCTTATGTGTGTTGTAAAAACTAAACTGCCCCAATCCATGATAAAATTGACCGTATCTGTGAAGCAAATAACACCACACTGAATAGTAATGACTCTATTTACAGATTTACCAAGACGGACACATGGAAACTCACACTGAGAAGAAATCCTTTGGGTGTTCACTATGCGGATTTAGGTGTTCACAAAGATCGAACTTGAATACACACATGAAAACGCACACTGGAGATAAAACTTTGATGTGTCCAATGTGTGATCAAAGATGTAGGCATAAAACCGATCTGGAAAGACACATGAGAACTCACACTGGAGAGAAACCTTTCATGTGTCAATTGTGTGACCATAGCTGTGCGCAAAAGGGCGATCTCAAGAGGCACATGAGAACTCACACTGGAGAGAAGCCGTTCAAGTGTTCTATCTGTGATCATACTTTCGCAAGTAGAAGACATATCAAAGACCACGTGATGAGAAGTCATACCGGAGAAAAACCGTTCAAGTGCTCAGTATGTGGATTTAGATTTACAGCACAAGAAAGTCTGACAACACACATGAGAATTCACACGGGAGAGAAGCCGTTCAAATGTTCAATGTGTGATTTTAGATGTTCACAAAGGGGCAATCTGGCGACTCACGTGAGAACTCACACAGGAGAGAAACCATTCAAGTGTACTTTGTGCGAGTTCACATGTTCGCAAAAAGCGAACCTGAACACTCACATGAAAACTCACACTGGAAAGAAACAATTCAAGTGTTCGGTGTGTGAGTATAGAAGCATACATCAGTCCAATGTACGTACACACATGACAACACATATCGAGGATAGGCCATTGAAGTGTTCATTGTGTGAGTACAGGTGTGTACGGCAGCCGTTACTAAGAAGTCACATGAAGACTCACAACGGAGAGAAACCATTCAAATGTTCCGTGTGTGAAGATAGGTTTAAAGATAGACAGACAATGATACAGCACATGAGAACACACACTGGAGAGAAACCATTCAAGTGCTTAATCTGCGGGCATAGGTTTACACAGCAGGGAAACCTGCAGACACACATGAGGATTCATTCGGGCGAGAAACCATTCAAATGTTCAATATGTGATTACAGCTGTTCTGCTAAGTATAGATTGACAGTACACTTGAGAACTCACACGGGGGAAAAGCCATTCAAATGTTTAGTGTGCGATCACAGGTGTACAACACCATCACATTTGAAAAAACACATGTTAATACATACTGACGAGAGACCCTTCAACTGCTCGTTATGTGATAACGGTTATACAGACAAGAGTTCTCTGACAAAGCATATTAGAACACACTCTGGAGAGAAACCATCCGTGTGCTGATTGTGCGATCACAGGAGTAGAACACAGCGGCAATTGAAGGCCCACATGATAAAGCACACTGATAAGAGAGGAACCGTTCCAGTGTCGAATGAGTGAGTGGTATTCATCATACACGGGTGAATTTACATTGGATAGGAAAAATCATTAAATTGTTACATGTGCGAGCAGAGATGTACACAAGAATAGCTCGAAAACGAATTGAGCTCTGTGAATCCACATTGAAAAAAAAATGCGAGTGTAGGTGTAGACAACAGTACGGTAGTCTTGTCTATTCATTGGACTCCTGTAAACTGACCTGCAAGAGTTGAATCCCTCGACACGGCCGCGGATAATGTAGGGCATTAGTACCTCGTGACGCACTGCTAGGAACCCATATTGGCATCCATGTTGAAAGCACAGTATCACTCCGAAACTACGAACAACACATGTCAGCTGAACAACACATGTCAGCTGCATGACTTCCGTTTACCATGGAGATCAGCTTTAGAGGAAAACCAGGAGAAACACGTCAAATTAGAAGAAATCATTCGGGAGTAGAATCAAGGGAATATCCATTTTATTTAGATATTTTATCTCCTAAGAACTATCTGAGCGGAAACACATCCTAAAGCAGGTGATGTGCCTCAACCTGGAAATGTTTTGTGTGCGAGTTCCGTTGTGTAAAACAAGACGAGTTGAAATCCCACATCAGAATTCATACTGGGGATAAACCATATTTGTGTTCATTGTGCGAATATAGATGTTGAGTGAAGTCAAGCCTGACGACACACATGAGAATACACTCTGGAGAAAAACCCTTCAACTGTTCTCTGTGAATACAAATGTAGACAAAAATCGTACCTGAAGGGGCAGATGAGAATTCTCACTGGAGGGAAACCATTCAATATGCGAGTACAGAAGCGCGAGCCACACTGGCCTACGAGCACCCATGACAACTCATACTGCAGAGAAGCCCTTCAAGTGTTTGATTTGCGAGTACATGTATCCATTGCTGCAAACTATGTTCAGTCGCACATAAACTCACACATGAGAGAAACAATTCAAGTGTTCCATATGTGACTACAAGTGTGTTGTATAGTCAAAATTGACGATACAATTCAATCCAATTCAATTCTCTTTATTGCTCGACGTTGTCACATACAGAGTATGGCAAAAGATACACATGATAACTCACCCTAGAGAAAAACCATTCAAATGTTTCATGTGTGAAGATGATGCAGCACATAATACATACTGGAGAGAAACCATTCAAGTGTTCCCTTTACGGACATAGATTTACACAACAGGGGAACCTGCAGAAATACATGCAAATTCATTCTGGCGAGAAACCATTCGAGTGTTCAACTTGTAATTACAGGTATACTGAAAAGTCACAATTGACCGTACACACGAGAACTCACACTGAAGAAAAGCAATTCAATTGTTTAGTGTGCGATTACAAGTGTATAATATAACACAAGGGCAATTGAAGACCCACACGATGAAACACACTGGTGAGAAGCTCTTCAAGTGTTCTTTATGCGATCACTGTTTCAAAAAGAATTGTTCTCTGAAAAAAAAACACGAGAAAACCTATACTGGAGAGTACCCATTCTAGTGTTGAATGTGTGAGTATAGGTGTACACAACATTACAATAGTTCAGTTAGTTCATTAAATTTGTTTGAATCCACACTGGAAAGGTAACATTCGAGTGTTTTCGCAGAACGCTTGTGAATCAACTCTTGTTGAATCGAAACTGACAGGAACAATTTGAGTATTGAATGTGTGAGCATTATTACATTGAGCTCTTATGAACCCACACTGGAGGAAACCATTCGATCATAGGATGTGTGAGAATTATTCATTGAGCTCTTGTGAATTAACAAGAGAAAGGCAATCTAGGAACACCATTCGATGTTTATAATTGCATTCGACAATAACTAACCCTGGTTATTATCTGAAATCTTGTGAAGGAACCATTCAGTGATTCACTTCAAATGTTTCTGGAGCATCAATGGTCCGTGTATATATAGTAAAGTGTTCTTATCGTGATCCAGAATAATACATATCAACACAGAAAATGTCTTCATTTATATAATTAAATTCTTGTCATTTTCAGTATTCAATATTTGCATTTATCCCTCTTCTAAATTTGTATATCTTAAACCTTTTTTGCATCATTTTAAATGAAATAAAGTTGATCGAGAAAACACTATCCGGGATGGACTCGGGTTTTGCATGGATCTGCAGTTTAAATTCACAGTCGAAATATTTTGAAAGTAGAAATGTCTTAGCCTGAACTCGTTTTAATGTATCCGTTGTGTAAATGCCCCCAAAAGACAGAGCCACTTGTTGCAATCTTGAATTTTTGTTTTCATCTATGCCCAGCTGAACTGTTGTGGGTGTCAAATACGACAATTCCCGTCGCCAATTGACGGGGGTTTTTTTCGAGAAAGAGAGGTGAATATCATATGAAACTGATAATTCATGAAGAACGTGCTAGAGTTAACATTAAATCAGACAGAACAGACACCCTCACCCCACCCTCCTGCTCCACTGGGCCTGTTGTGATTACGATAAAAAAAACCCACACACTAAGGCCTTAACAAGGTGAGCTATTGTTTCGTGATTATTCATGAGTTCATTTTCACCTACTGCTGTTTGCAAAACATGGTTAGAATGGGCTGTGGGTGAATTAGGTCCAATAGTGGTGCCTAATTCAGATATAATTTACAAAAACACATGGTAATCTCGTCAGTTTTAGGCTGTTCCCCATAGTAACTATTTGCCAAAACAGTGAATGGGTGAGTGAGTAGCGTCGTTTTAACGTCGTTTTCGACATTTTTTCAGTCATATCACGACAGTGCCTACATGTGCCAGAACACGAGAGTGTCCACAGTTCCTATTATCCTGAGCACTAATCAGTCCAGCCAGTACGGTACAGCACCAACAGCTCTACTTGGAGAAAAGCAATTTGAGGCGTTTTCGTGACCAAGATGACAAAGCTATAAACTAAGGGCCGTCGCTTTGTATCGAAATGGTGAAGTTGGACCGTTCTGCTTAGTTACATGGGAGGAGCTGCCTGTGTTGTCAGTCGCGGAATAGTGCCTTCAGCGGGAGGCTGAGGATATAACCAGTCAGCAATTCCAGAACAGGTTTGAGTTCAGGTGAGTTCAGTTCAGGTAGAACCGCTACACTAAACAAAGAAAAATGCATGTCAGAAAAGTAGTAGCTGATGAAACCACTA
>JAVTVY010037328.1:0-15767 GCA_036873755.1 Hanleya hanleyi | reverse complement strand
AGTTTTCCTAGGTATTCTTGCATTTACCAGGTTTCCCCATGTTAAGGCGTTTACTCCATCAGACGTCCATGATGCTCATTCTTTACCATCAGACGAGTTGTTTGAGCCGATCTGTCATCACATCTCCCAAGCTAGCGTATCTAATTCCGCTTAAGCGGGTGTTAGAGATCGTGTGGATACTTCATAGTCTCTACATGAATACCAGCAATAAAAGCGCGGCTGAGATACTAAGGCTACGTCCGAGATTCCTCCGTATTCTCGGGTCTGAATGTTGAATTCTTTCCTGTATAGTCATATGGTTGCTTTTTAGTCGCCGGACGTGGTCAATTGTTCTTACCTCTTGCATATCGCTCCAATTATGATTATAGATTCACGGGACAACGTGGCTATGTGGTCCTTCATCACTCAAATTACAAGCGTCTGGCCCGTCATTCATAATTCAGCCGTCGTCCATTAAAGAATATCCGCATCCATAATCCAAAGACCTATTCTATATTCCATATAACAATATTAGCACGAAATTCAAAAAGACAACCATTGTATACATAAACATACGCTAGTTTCCTGCAAGAGAGAAGCAGTCAACATTTTTCGATGATGCCGGCAAGACATCATGATGTTCTAAAAATATCAAAATCCGTATCGCTGATCAGTATTCTTAACCCATGATAATCGTGTGAAGTCGTCATCTAGAGAACGATGTATTTCAGTCATGCTTTGATTGTGATTGGTCATTTGAGCAACATGAGGATTTGGAAGTTCATGGCTTCATACGGCCCCTAGCCCCGGGTAAAGCGGAATTAGACACAAGTTACGAAACGTTACGCCATAGATCTTGCACGCTACGCTCGTATTTTGCTATCAGCATGCGATATATATCGCCAGATTTGAGAAACTTTGAGTGGAGACGCTTGGTGGTATTGCCCTGTTTTATAAGTTTTTAACACAGGGTCTAGCAAATGCTATTAGGCGAGATATGTATGCGTCATATGCAGGTCCCACTGGAATATTGCTGTCCAGAAAAGTATAGTTTACGATGTCGAAATTGTAATCATCTCTTTTGTCATAAAGTCTACGAGAGAAAATGCCCGCTTCATTTTTATAGAGATATAGATCTAAATATGATGTGCCTGTAGGGCAATTTGTAGTTTCCTTCGACTCCATATACATATCCTTCACTGCGTCATTTATATAGCGATTATCCACAGCGAAAAGATCGTCTATATAGCGTTTGGTAAATGAGAAAAAACGGGCTGTGAATGGATTGGTTTTTGAAAGCGCCTATATTCATAAGGGAACAGATATAGGTCAGCCAACAGGAGTGCACAATTAGTACCCAATGGAATACCTATAAGATGTTGATATATTGTTGCCAAATTTCACATAGATATTTTAATGAGAAATTCAAGCAGCTCTATAAACAACGAAACATCCCATGAATGATATCTTTTGTATGTAGTAGAACTAAAGAATGCTTTATGTCTTCCGACATTAATATATCTACGATCAGTTTTCTTGAACACAGATATTATTAATGAACTTAGACGGTCAATAAAGTCCTGATGAGGGATTGTAGTATAGAAAGTAGAGAAATCCCATGTTGATACGTGTCTGTACGGTATGTGACCTTCAGCATCAAGTTCTTCGATAAGACATTTTGAGTTTTTCAATATCCACATACATTCAACGCCAGAGATTTTAGAAATACTGGCGCAGTACCTTTCCCAAAAAGCTTTTACCTCCTGAAAGGCCCTCGTCAACAGGGATGAAAGAAGCTTGGTGGTGAAGCTTCTAGAACCATCTATGAAACTAGCTTTGTATGATGACTTCTGCGTTTTGGGAGTCCAGTATACTTTTGGTATGTCGTTATGATTGGTTAGAAGACACATACCTCTTTCCCTGAGAAACGTTTTGTGATTGTTAAATAAATCTTCCAGAGTAAATGCAGTTTGGGAGTAGATAGACATATTTGATGATGATATGTTTACACTCAATTCTTTAACCAGCACCTGGTAATAGTAATATTTACATATGAATATTATATTACTTAGGGCTTTGTCTGCTGGGACCACGACGAATTTACTCTGGACATTTGCTAGAACTTCTTGCGAATTAAAGTTTCTCCGTATTTGTTTTGCTTGGGGAAGGGTACTTCTGTCAATATGGCGGATTGTTTCAACGACTTTGCTCTTGGTGAGGTCCATCCAATCAGCGAGTTCTGTAGGTTCAACTTTTTCTCGCTTAGACCAATCAATAACGTACGGTTTCATTGCAGACAGGAGTATCGTCTGGTCGGCCTTCAGATTTATTCTTCTGGGCTCTCTATATTTAGGTCCCTTCATCATGAGTAATTTTAGGTCCTTTTCACTCACTACATCAATGTTACCAGTCACAATATGTTTGCATGGTGTATAAGTCCGACTATTCACAATCACAACTATTACCTCCTGACGTGTATAAGTTCCAGTCAAACTCCTTGAAAGCATTAGAGTGATTGCATATTTTGGTGGCTATAGATTTAGTATACTTATATGAAATACAAGGAAGTGATGTGAACTCAAAATAGATTGGTACAGCGTTGAGTACCTCTGGATCATTCAGGATTCGAGGTAACTTAATAATGTCCCGTCCTTTATCTAAGTAGTTGAGTTTCAAGAAAAGCCGATCTTGGGATGTTTCGATTATGTTCTCTGGACGATACAACCGAAAATACGCTATATGTTGACATACTTTAGTGATTTTGGGTGGTGTTATATTTCCTGAAGACTCAGATTGTTGTATATCTCTGGCTATATGATTTAATTACAACGCATATAAGGGGAGTGGGAAGAGGTGCCGACATACTGACAGAGCCACATTACTTCACAGTATAGTCTTCTGGTTAACCTATTCAAAAAACACATACCAAGAATTTAACGATTCGTGATATTTTTTGTATCTCAGGTACGCTTTTATTGTACCTGTTCATGTGGAAACTTGGATGACATGACCACACGGCCCCTAGCACCGGCATAAGCGGTATTAGATACAAATCTAGAGAGCTATGATGGAAATGCTCTGACAACTCGTATATTGCTAATTGATGTGCTGTTATGCTGTTATGCTGTGACAACTCGTACACTTGGGATTGGTGAGCTGTATCGCGTCAGATGAAAATGACGCCACACGTCATTCATTCAAGCACATCGTACACTGACCATCTAGGTCAAATATAGGAACAAGACTATATATCCATCATTAGGTCACTGTGTCAGCCAATCTGCCAGCCGCGGAACTAATTTTATATGGCCAGTTTACGATCTTGCATGTATTGAGGTTCTAATAACTTCAGCATAATGCTTCGCGATGTTTATTTTTTCTAGTTTTCTGCATTGCAAGGTCCCGGTCCAAAAGACTTACCCGTTGGCAACAACATTGCGGTTGTTTCAATAAAACTTTGCAGTGGAAATTAGCCCCCTGACCCTCTCTCTTTGATGGAGAAATTCCTACCAAATAATTCTGAGATATACAATACATTAGCCGTAAGGTGAACCCCTCTTACTACTTGAGCTACGCCCGAGGGAAAGGATGAAAGGGACCAAAATCCTACAGAAATTCAAACCTACTCCCAACACTTTTCATGTGAGAAAATATCATTTCCATCTCGTGTTAGACAGAGAGAACAAAATCAGCCATTACCAAAATTCGAACCAATGACCCCTCACAATGGCGGAGCTGTTCATATCGTATGAACTATGCCAGAACATAACGAAGATAATGCATGAATTATGTTGTGTATTTTTTGTAGATCTATATGAATATCAGCAAGCAGTCGGTGAAACGAGAACACAGCCAGATCTAACAGATTTACGATGGTTATTACTTTATCTGACCACAATGACCCTTCTCCGCTTTAACAATAAACTCAAAACGTCTTACAGAAGAACTAGATGCTAAAGGTCACAGACATGTATCCACATTGGATTTCTCGACTCTTTATACTACAATTCCTCATCAGGACCTTATTGTCCCTCTTAGTTCAGTAATAGTGTCGGTTTTCAAGAAACAGATCGCCGATATATTAATGTCAGAATCCATACAGCATTCTTCAGCTCTACTACATGTAAGGAATATCATTCATGGGATGTTTCTTTATTTGTAGAGTTGCTCGAATTTCTCATTAATAATGGTAAATTTGTCAGTACAATATATCAACAGCATATAGATATTCCAATGGGTACTAATTGTGCGCCCATTTTGACTGACCTATATCTGTTCTCTCATGAATACGACTGAATGCAGACTATTTCAAAAACTGATCATTGTATATCTCGTTCCTTCTCATTAACAAACGCTATATAGACAATCTTCACTGGATTTGAAGGAAACTACAGATGGCCCTAGCGGCACATCTTATTTAGACCTGCGTGCCGCAGGTAAAAATGAAGCAAGCCTTCTCTCACGTTGACTTCACGACAAAAGAGCTGATTACATTTTCGACATCGTAAACTATCTGGACAGTAATATACCAGAGGGACCTGCATAGAGCGTATATATATCTCGCCTAGTAGAATTTGCGAGATCCTTTAATCAACGTCACACAACACTATTGCAAAAACTTGTAAAAGAGAAATATATCATCAAGTGCCTCCACTCGAAGTTTGCCAAATTTGGCGATACATATCGGATCCTGATAGGAAAATACGAGCGTATCGTGCAAGATCTGTGGCGGTAGGTTTTGTGACTCGTGTCTAATTCCACTAAACCTGAGGCTAGGGGCCATATGAACCTATGTATTTGAAGATCCCCATAGCGTTCATATGAACACCCACAATCAAAGCGTGACTGAGATACACCATGCTCTAGATAACGACTTTACAACGTTTATGATATGGACTAAGAATACTGGTCAGCAATACGGATTTGATATTTTTGGAACATCATGATGTCTTGCTGGCGTCATTGAAAACTGTTGACTGCTTGTGTCTTGCAGGAAATTAGCCTAGTTTTATGTACACTATGATTTATCCTTTTAATTTGGTGCTATCGTTATAATATGAATTAGGTCTTTGGTTTATGGACGCGGATTTGTTTTAGTAGACGACGGATGAATATTGAATGACGGACTAGACTCTTATATTTTGTATGCAGTAATATGCGTTGTCACAGGTTACGTTGTGCCATTAACATCTCTGCATATGTCAACAACTAAGTCGTGGGGTTTTAAACGGAATGTTTAACAAAACATTCATTGGTGTCACCTCGTCCCTTTATACACATATATCGCGGAAGCATTTGCTGTGGTGCTATGAATTCGGGATTGCCTCAATGGACCCATTGCAGCACATGTGTGATAGATCAGCTTGCCTGATTCTATTGGTACATCTCCTTCCTAAATTGAGTATACGGTTGTGAAACTATAGTCATTTATAAGACCTCACCTCCGAAATAAGAATTTCATTTTGGAGACCTGCAGCGAACAGACCATTACCACAAATATTGGACTATAGAAGAAAGTTATACCACAGTCAGACGTCACATCCACGCTGGAAATGTTTCAGGAGGGTCGCTCAACATAATATGCAGTCAGACCTTTTATGTGGTGTGTTCTGAGCGAGACCATTGTTTCATGGGCCTGGTTCCTGGGCAATAAAGGTGCCAAATGGATATGCTGATCAACTATGATATATAGTTAGTTGGATGGGCAAAATTATTTTTTGTTTTTGATCTAAGAAATGTATTTTTTTTTATTATTTTGTTTATTGCTAATTCCAATAATAACTTATATGGCGTGAGCATGCTTATTCTAGATTTCAAATTCAAACAGTCTTGGAACTGTTAACTAGGGTTTTATTAAAATGATTTTTAAAATGAAGTTATCGCATTAAAATGACCCCTTGAAGATGCTGAACCATCATGCACACACTTTTACACACCCTCTAGAAATCGTCTATATATACAGCTAAAAGTATGCCTCATAGCTATTACAATGTATATATTTCTTAAAAGCACATTTCTTAAGAATTCCAAACATATAAATTTGTTCAGTGTAAACCTGCAGGTTGTCAAGATTTTCAGATTTAAAAATTAAAAAAAAAAAATTAATTTAAATTTTTAATTGCTATTTCCAAAAAGTATTCAACTTATAACTTACTTCATCATTTCCTGTAGAAGACAACTCCAACAGGAAATCCGTGTCTCAGTTTTTCAATTTTGGTCTAGTTCTCATTTACTGGAATATTTCTTTACGAAATTTTCCAGCTCACAATTTTGAACTTTGAAGTTGAATTAAATGTCAACAGAATGAGAACTAGGCCAAAATTGACAAAACTGAGACAACTATTTCCTGTTGGAGTTGTCTTCTACAGGAAATGATGATGTAAGTTACGAGATGTCGAATACTTTTGTGAGAATAGCGATTCAAAAAAGAAGGCTCATTTTTTAAAATTATTTTTAAAAAAATCAAATATCTTCACAACCCTCATATTTACAGTGAACACATTTAATATTTGGAATCTTTAAGAAATGCGCTTTCAACAATTTTTACATTACCATAGCTTTTAGGCATACTTTTAGCTGTATAAAGATAAATTCTAGAGGGTGTGTAAAAGTGTCTGCAGGAGGGCTCAGTATCCTTAATATCTCACACATTAATAATTTAAAACTGACACACCTTGAGAAAAATAAGACCGAGGTTTTTAGAGTACGTATGGTTTATTTCAGAAATTTCTGGTGTTTGTTATTATAAATATATGTGCAAATCCAACAGTGAAATAGAGGCGGAAGCATCGGAGTGTTCAATATCTCAGTAATCAATATAGTTAATTCAGCAGTTTGATGGGAACTTCCTGGTATTGTGGCATAGATACTATTAAAGTTGTTGACGTCTGAAACTCAGCACGAGGAAACGATTTGTCACCTAAATAATCATGATAATCTCACCGAGAGAAGATACGGTATTAGATAACAGACCACAGATCCGACGTTCAATGATCAGCCGTCGTCCACAACATTTTCACGCCAACGTCATTAATCGAAATACCTTTTTAGTACGAAAGTTAACATCAACTCGAAATACATGAAATAAAAATAAAATATCAACACAAGATGGTTTCCTACAAGAGAGAATCATTCTCACAACTGATAAATACCCACTGATAAGACAAATATACTAAGAAGTAAAATGTGATTCCCACTGACTTGTGCTTAAGTCCATATGGCATGGGGAATTATTCTCCTGGTTAAGCTCTGAAATGAAGCGAGCAAGAGAGCTGAAAGAGCATACATGTGATCTGTTTCAACAGCAATGTGAAGACAAGTTTGTTCTATAAAAAAGCCGCTTCATTGTGCCAGATATACAATACATCCGTGGACAGTTTCAAAGAACGCCTGTGTGAGGACGGGTACAACAAGAGTTGTTGCCCATGCTTCACGAGTTCAACAGGAAATCTCCGTCGGCTACAGTCATGACAGTACAGAAAGTCAACATCTTTCGGCTGTAGATCCATTTATGCAACCCATCCGAACCAGCCAAGAAGAATAAAAGAGTGATAAAGACCTAAAGAATTATTTTGAAACGTTTGAAGAGCCAAAGCATAAGGGAAATTTATTTATTTTTGCATTTCTTGCTGCCGCCTATACTTACAACATTACGTTGAGCTAAAGTAACTCGTGGTGCGCATTGCACGATGGGAAGGAAACATGGCCGATTTCCAAACTGTCCAACGATGTATTATCGAAAAATGTGTATTGTTAAAATGTAAGATTTATTTTGTTACACTGTAAGATTATTGACAAAGCCAACGATTGGAATACTCTTCTTTCTAAGAAGCCCTTGTTATCAGTCAACAAAAATCCTCAACTGAACTGAAAGCATCTAAAGAAAAAGTCGTACTTTTCCGGAGAACGCCCTCCCAATTCCTTTCATTGGCTAGTACATTTGCGTAACTTTCTGGTTAATTTCATTTTTAGTTGATTTCATAGGTTAAACATTATTCACTGTATATTATGTCTGATTGGTTGATTGTCTTTGAATTTGTGTAAACTTGTTGTAAACTACCATTCGTGACGATGACATAAATAAATATTGTCGAAATTTTGATATACAAAATGCTTTTCGCTAAAATTTTCGGAGTCCTCCTGTAGAGAGCTGAAACAAATTGGGGTCATTTTGAAACTATTTGCGTAATCCTATCATGAGAAAATTCAAAATGGCGCACACGAGGTGAGACCAAAAGTCGTTTTTTTTAGTTTTTTCTTTCCATGTTTTCGCATTTTCTTACCTAAAATGGCATGAAAATAATATATTTTGCCATCTGATTAGTCCCTACTATATTATTATTATTTTTGGAGATTATATAAAAAAAAACAACAAACAAACAAATCTCCCCAGGTTGCCACAGACCCCAAATCGCACAGGCCTGGTATTGTTGAAGACCATCCATTTCACGCAAATCGATTTTCTACTAATTATACGTACAGTGGTTTAATTATTCAAATCCGTTGTAACGGTATCTTTGAATATTTCAAAACGTAACTTGATTATGGTCTGCCCAGAGCTGATTTAAAAAGAAACGTGCCCTTTGAATGTAAACATGTGAGTTATACATTTTACATTAACAAACTTATAATGATGTAAATAGTTAGTAGACCTTTGATAATATTTATTACATTTATTTACTACATTAGATCTCTCTCACAAATCCTCTGTATGGCATGAATAAAAACAACCTAACTACAACCACGAAACAATTAACGCTTCCCGGACGCTAGTTTATAGCATCGTCAGTGTGCAGGTATTTTGCTTGAAAGAACACGGAAGATAATTCAGGAAATTCCTAGAAAAAAGTTCTTAAATTTACACCTAAACAGCACGAGTCAATAAAGACAATTATTTTCACATCTGCAAGAAACATTATCCTGCTTGACGGTATACATTATCCTTTACGTGTACTATTTCATGCTCTTATTGAACAAATAGAATAGTATATTATCACAAATGTAAAAGCCTATAATATAAACCTAGCGTCGTTAAGAAACAGATTTCTTTCCTTTTTATACGCCCGTCGGTAGACAAGGTCGTTTATTGTGATCACGATTTCTGTCCACCTGTCCGTCTGCCTGTGTCTGTCTATCTGTTAACTTTTGCTTGTCCGTGCGATATCTCCAGTTTCCTGTCATGGATTGGTACTAAACTTTAGGTATACCTTATCCATGGGTAAAAGAGGAACACTACTCATTTTGAGGTCAAAGGGTCATAGGTCAAGGCCATTGTGATTGAAAATACTGTTCAGAGACGATGACGATTGTGATGGAAGAGAAGTCAAGCTGTTGTTTTTTAACCCTCTGCCAAGTTTGACAGAAGGTTATTGTCTACTTGGTCCGCTCATCTTGCTTACTAACACAATATCTCTTGAAGGATTATATCCAGGCTTTCTAAATTTATAAAACATATGCAACTGATGATGGGTCAGAAGCGTAGTGAAAATAACTGACCTTGACCTATTTATCTCAGTCAAATTTGGGTATTGTTGATAAATTTTGAAGGATCAAATCTAGGCTCTTCAAATTCATACTACATCAGGCCTTATTTTTTGACGCGAACGCTCGTTCAGGTTACGTGAAGGTTACGCAAATCGTATTTTACGCGAACGGTCACCGTTCACGTGGGGCGAATTTTATCTGCTAGCTTATTTTCATAAGTCGGCAGTGTCTGTCTGCACAAACCGGAAATAAAATAAGTGGCGACAGTTATATTTGCGCGTATACCGTGCACTTTCTCTTTCTCCTATTGTCGACTGGCAGGCTAATTTACACGGCCGTGGTTGTTTGATAAATCATGAATTGCTTATGGCCTGGTTAAATTGTTTGTGTCGGAGTGGTTTCGTTTTCACTGGCCAGACAATTACGCATGCCCAGATGGAAATAGGTCAGCACTGTCATTTACAGCATGTTGACCTCAACACGTGCTGCCAGCCCCGGGCGATCTCAATCATGAAGTCTGGTGATCACGGGTGGTGGAAAGACCGTCGCATGCAAATTACAACACCATCATTCTTGGGTTTTGTATTCGAATGAACCGTTACCTTATTCTTATGTCATTGAAATAATGCCACCGTTTTGACGGGTATAAAATATTCATATGATCAAAAAAATATGAACTCGTGTTCAGCTTTGTTACACCTTTCACCCCTGTTGATTTTGCCAAGTGACTCAAGTGAGTCTATCCCGGCCAGTGTGGTTCATGTCCAAAAACAATGAAAACTGTGGGGGAGATGGATTGTACTTAAGTTTCTCCGTAAATCAAATAGCATTTCGTTGGTATTTGTTCTCTTATTAACAGTAAGATAATCTTTATTCTTTTCACACTAGTGTAATGTTCTCATGGTTTCGGGAGAATAAATATCTTTTTGTCTGAACAATGGGAAAACAGTTAATTGTGTATGCGTGCTCTTTCACCCCTGGAGTCAAAATCAGAATGGGACAGACATAAGCCTCATGGCAAACTGATGATACGGACTAGAGCGGGTTTACAGATTGGATTTACAGCTGTTCTATTATAAATTAAGGATAGATTCCGTCGGTTTATAAATGGTATGGCAATTAATCATTAGTGAATACACAATAGTCGTGTGACGGGAAAATATCACGATGTGGCTGTCAAGTGTCGTACTGTCCATGTCAAGCAGTTTGAATTTGCCACAATTACCGGGGCAAGAGAGAGCAGCGGCATTACGTCAGCGTGGTCGGCAGTTATTTCTTTCTCGTATATTGTTCGTGTCCTTGAGCAAATGGTAATATGTATTAAATTTACGTAACCTTTCACGTAACCGATCGGTTACGCAGCGAACTTGGTGCGTAACCGAACGATCGGTTACGTACGCAAAAAATCACGCGAACGGTAAATCGTTCACGCCAGATTTTGAAAAAAATAAGGCCTGCTACATGAATATATGCTACTCGTGATTAAACAGAGGTCTTTCGTATTTGATTGACCGTAGCCTATTTCATCAAGGTCAAAGTATCTCCAGGGAACATGGTTCCGTCCGTCATATTTACACTACAGTACATATGCAACTGGTGATTAATTAGAAGCCTATGCAAGGTGAACGACCTTGACCTATTTCATCCGGTCAAATTCTAGCTATGAAATATGTTTTAAAGCTCTTGATAACATTGTATGAATTTCTGGTATATTGCTATAGAATATAGATGTAGTTCGATAAGCCTATTCAAGCTGACCGACCTAGACCTATTACACTGGCTTATAACGCTCTTGTTAAACTTGTATCGCATTCTTGGGATGATATTTTGCTATAGAATATAGATGTAATTCAACTTGTTCCATCTTATTTGGCCATATATCAGACCTTGTCTTTAAGGCTAAGTTAATAATTCCTGATCGTTATATTTTATAGTTGTGACTCACTTGTTGTAGGCCGCTGTTTTTAGTTAATTCATCCGGTAATAATTATCCATATACCTATCTATCTCTTTGTCTATCCACCCTTTCCCTTGTCGACCACCACACACAAAATACTCTCTTACTACACCATATTGTTCCTACTTTCAGATATCGTATCCATTATATTTAACAGTATATATCAAGCTGATGATGAACATTTGTACCTAAATTCATTTCTCGAGGTCGTCCATGATCATGGCTCTCCTTGCACGGTGGCTGTTCACGAATTATTGTGCGTTCATACTAGCCAAAGCAGATGAGGAATCACCTATTCACGGCTATAGCAAATGCAAGAACAAAATCTATCACGGTATTGTCCCAATGCTCGTTAGAACTATATCTATCTTAGATGTTCCTCCTCGACTGCATCGTACCGACATAAATATGTATCAGTCTAAGATTAAAACTGTTGGTGTAATTAATGAACAGACAAGTGGAATTGTATCACTTTATGTAGTGAAATGGAGTTTATTATTGCACTCCCTTTGCAAAATTTCCACATCGCATTTTTGCTATATATTCAGTCCAGTAAAGGCAACATTAAAACGATGCCGGCGTACCGTCATAAAGTCATATGACCCCACAGATAGATATACAACTGCATATTTCTACAAAGCTACGTTTTTGACATAACTGTACAATATGCCGATGTGTGAACTATTGAAACTTGTAACAAGCATACCATTTTGTCTGACAATGACTAAAATGAGTGCCTTAACAGTTGTTAAATTCGAAAAGACATCCATTTTAACTTGTCCAAGATAAATGTGCTGTCGATTAGTATTGATGTACCCTGGATTTTGCATAGATTAATGATAAGACAAAAGGTGTTGCACACTACAATGGTTCGGATACAGGTATATTAAGAATCAATAGCAAGAGTCAGATCCGATATTCAATATTCAGCCATCGTGAAAGAATTTCCGATACAATAGACCTATTTTATATTAGCACCAATCCCAAGTGTGTACGAAATAAAAATAATAAAGCACAAGAGGATTTCCCACAGTGTAGTTGTGGCGTCAGCAAAATAAGAATTCATTTGTACATTTACGTATTTTCCAAGACGATAAATTATTCTAAACCTCAATTACTAATACAAAGAAATTAATTGACATAGGCGCTTTATATTCACAGACGATAATTGATAAACGTATAACATATTCTACAAGAATGTCATTATATCATAGATCAGGAAAACGGTGGATATATAACCACTCAGTCTGGAAGATTAATTTAACAAGAATTAACAGTCAACAAAAACATATAATGATCAATTGGCACAAAAATATCTGCTTTAATTTTGTACAAAAAAACGGAGCTTTACTAAACTGCGACGAGTTTATATCAAAGTATGTAGTGAAAAGTAACATTCCTTGAAACAACTGATAATAAAATTCGGCTTCAACCCAAAAATGACTTCGGATTACAGCAGTTAATTTGAATCCAATACTCCAAAGTGGAAAAGGTTACAAAGAAATTTATTTATATCTTATCAGAGCAGCTAAGACTCCAGAGTGTCAAGATACATGAGTAGTATACATAGAGTAAATCGGAATGGTAGCGCCTCACTGCGCATGCGCAGAACTGTGTGTGACGTCAGAAGTGTGTCTGTGCGCATGTGTGAGTTGAGATGTGAGTGGGTGGGTTCAAAATGGCGGCCGGTTATTTTCTCTGGGACGTTGAAAGTCCGCCATTTTGAACCCACCCACTCACTCGGGTGCACTGATTTGACCTGGGATGTGAGTGGGTGGGTTTAAAATGGCGGCTGAGGGTGTTGTGTGTGTAAAATAAGGGTCCGCCATTTTGAACCCACCCACTCACCGGGGTGATTGAGTGGGTGGGTTCAAAATGGTGGCCGGTTATTTTCTCTGGGACGTTGAAAGTCCGCCATTTTGAACCCACCCACTCACTCGGTTGCACTGATTTGACCTGGGATGTGAGTGGGTGGGTTTAAAATGGTGGTTTTTGGTGTTGTGTGTGTAAAATAAGGGTCCGCCATTTTGAACCCACCCACTCACGGGGGTGATTGAGTGGGTGGGTTCAAAATGGTGGCCGTTTATTTTCTCTGGGACGTTGAAAGTCCGCCATTTTGAACCCACCCACTCACTCGGGTGCACTGATTTGACCTGGGATGTGAGTGGGTGGGTTTAAAATGGTGGCTGAGGGTGTTGTGTGTGTAAAATAAGGGTCCGCCATTTTGAACCCACCCACTCACGGGGAAAACGTATAAAAGCAGTCGATTTTTAGGGAAAGGGGTGTATTTCAATTGGACTTACCTGATCTGCCTGTCTGCCTCCCTGTCTGTTTGCCTGCTTGCCTATCCGCTTGTATGAGACGAAAACCATGAGACGTGGAGAAGATTTTCCCTTGGACCCAGCAGCCCCTCCGGTTGAAGTCTTGCCTGAAGACGAGCGTGTGAGGGTCATTTATCAACGACACTGGGCTACCATACGCCATTGTTTTCACCTTGACCGTCGTCTTTTGGACTTGTACAATTTTCGGTTGGAGGACCTCACGTATCTCACTACCTATGCCGAGAACATTTTCAAAGATCAGGTGACGGCCTATAAGTTGAATATGACATTTGGGTATATCTTACGGCATAAGGAGACGGATCAACTGCGGTATTTCTACCCCAGCAATAATACCTATGTGTTTGATCAGCCGTTCACGGTAACGGATGCGATTTCTCTCGAGCCCCTGATCGAGCAATTGACTACGTTGGATCCATTGGAATGGGCCCAGTTGCAACGCCCCAATACGCAATGGCTTGTGGAAATGGTGACTAACGTTACATTTTTCGTCACGAAAATGCGAGATCACCCGATCGGTGCTCCTGTAGAACTTCCCCCGTGGTTGTTTCATCGACAAGGCCTGAATGCATTAACAGGAGGGGATAAGGGGCCCTACAAAGACCGGAAATGTCTGTTTCGATGTTTGGCCGTGCATTTGGACGAGTGTGACCCCCAGAATTGTAACACAGTGGCCGATGGCTATTGGGAGGAGTATTTAGAGCAGCAAGACATGGATAAGCGGCACTTCCGTGGCGTTCCCTTTAAGAAATTGGATGACGTGGAAAGACTGTTCGATATTAATATCTTTGTGTATCGATTACGATGTGAGGAGGAGGAGGATACATTTGTGGCTGAATTGGTTCGGCGATCAACAGAACGGTATGCTGCTACCATGAAAGTCAATGTGTTCGATGACAATGGCGTGAGTCATTTTTCTCTCATTTACAATATGAGCCAGTACGCTCAGTCTTTCAGTTGTGCCCAATGCCATCGTGTGTTTAAAACGCCTTACAACTTACATCGCTACGAGAAAACCTGTGACAACAGTGTCAAGCGAGTCTATCCGGGTGGAGTGTATCATAATGCACCTACTATTTTCCAGGAACTGGCCGATGAGGGTGTGATGATACCGGAGGAGGATCGTTATTTTCCCTTCCGGGCATGCTATGATTTTGAGGCCCTGTTAGAGCCCATGGACCTGTTTTCGGCGAAAACACACTGGACACAGCGCCATATTCCTCTGAGTGTCAGCATTTCATCCAATGTACCTGGCTATGACGCTGCTCCGGTGTGTTTCGTGTCCACCGGAGAATCCCATGAGTTGATCACCCGTATGATGGAGTATTTAGAGAAAGTCAGTGCGGCCAGTACGGCATTGATGGTGGCCAAGTTCGAGGACGTACTGGCCCAGCTGGACGACCGCATTCCTGAACCTGGTGTAGCGTTCAGCGATGATGAAGAGTCCGAGTCCGAGTCTGAGCCGCAATCCCAGTCGCAGCCTCTGCAGTCGCAGGATGTCCCCCTACCGAAACCGTATGCGGCGAAATTGAAAGCCCGGTTCGTGCAGTACCTGACTCAGTTACCGGTGCTCGGGTTTAATTCGGGCCGTTACGATCTGAACATGGTCAAGGAATTTCTCTACCCTTACTTGGCCCAGTCCGATACCCTCAAGTCGGTGATCAAGAAGATCAACAACCATATGGCCCTCACTACCACGTCACTGCATTTCCTCGATGTAAGAAATTACCTGGCACCTAATTGTAGCTATGACCAGTGGGTCAAGGCCTATAACTGTACCCAGACGAAAGGTTACTTTCCTTACACCTATATGACGAGCCTGGACCGCTTAGAAGACACCCAGTTGCCACCCCGCGAAGCGTTTTACAATGACCTGAAAGGGGCAGCTCTACCGGAGGCCACCTACATCGAACTCCAACAAGTGTGGAACCGTCACAGCATGAAGACGTTGCGAGATTTCCTGGTGTGGTATAACAACCTAGATGTGGTTCCCTTTCTCGAAGCGGCCG
>JAVTVY010037327.1:0-17187 GCA_036873755.1 Hanleya hanleyi | reverse complement strand
CTCGAAAATATAAAAAGCGGAACACGGACTTTACCTCTAAAATAGGGGAAAACCCCTATCGACTCTATCCCAAAGGGCTAATATCGGTCTCTGGCTTATCGGGTTCTGCCTGGAGTGGGTGTATGTAAAATTAGGATTTGTCCCGAAAATAGAAGAAGCAGAACACGGACTTTACCGCTAAAATAGGGGAAAACTCCTATCAACCCTATCCAAAAGGGCTAATGTCGGTCTCCGGGCTTATCGGGGCCTGGGTGCATGGGTGGGTGGGTGTATGTAAAATCAGGATTTCCCCGAAAATATAAAAAAACGGAACACGGACTTTACCCCTAAACTAGGGGAAAACCCCTATCAAGGGCGTATATTGACTCCCATTGACCTTTGACCTCCAGTATAGACTGCGTATATTCACTACCATTGACCTTTGACCTCAAAAATTTGCATATCGTGACCTTTGACAGCCAATCAGAAACGAGTATTTTGACCTCGTCTGACTGTATGGAATGCATCTATTGACTTGTGTCTGGTTTTTTCCCATCACGGGGAGTGCGCAGGTGTATGACGTCACTCCCGGTCTGCGTCAATCGGGCGTGACCTGGGTATGACTGTATGGGATGTACTGACTTGGTTCTGGGGTTTTCTCCATCATGCGGCGGTCACGTGATTAGGAGTGCATGTACGGACTTGTATGCCGTCCATTCGTTTGAGTCGTGGATTTGGGGTCCCTACGGAAGGATTTTGCAAGTCATGGGTGGGTGTGTGTAAAATGAGGATTTGTCTCGAAAATATAAAAAGCGCAACACGGACTTTACCGCTAAAATAGGGAAAAACTCCTATCAACCCTATCCCAAAGGGCTAATATCGGTCCCCGCGCTTATCGGGGTCTACCTATCAAGTCAATCGGGTGGGCGCATGTAAAATTAGGATTTGTCCCGAAAATATAAAAAGCGGAACACGGACTTTACCTCTAAAATAGGAGAAAACCCCTATCAACTCTATCCTAAAGGGCTAATATCGGTCCCTGGCTTATCGGGTTCTGCCTGGAGTGGGTGTATGTAAAATTAGGATTTGTCCCGAAAATATAAGAAGCGGAACACGGACTTTACCGCTAAAATAGGCAAAAACTCCTATCAACCCTATCCAAAAGGGCTAATATCGGTCCCCGGGCTTATCGGGGCCTGGGTGCATGGGTGGGTGCATGTAAAATCAGGATTTGCCCGAAAATATAAAAAACGGAACACGGACTTTACCCCTAAGCTAGGGGAAAACCCCTATCAAGGGCGCATATTGACTCCCATTGACCTTTGACCTCCAGTATAGACTGCGTATATTCACTACCATTGACCTTTGACCTAAAAAAATTGCATATTGTGACCTTTGACAGCCAATCAGAAACGAGTATTTTGACCTCGTCTGACTGTATGGAATGCATGTATTGACTTGTGTCTGGTTTTTTCCCATCACGGGGAGTGCGCAGGTGTATGATGTCACTCCCGGTCTGCGTGAATCGGGCGTGACCTGGGTATGACTGTATGGGATGTACTGACTTGGTTCTGGGTTTTTCCCATCATGCGGCGGTCACGTGATTAGGAGTGCATGTACGGACTTGTATGCCGTCCATTCATTTGAGTCGGGGGCTTGGGGTCCCTACGGAAGGATTTTGCAAGTCATGGGTGGGTGTATGTAAAATGAGGATTTGTCTCGAAAATATAAAAAGCGGAACACGGACTTTACCGCTAAAATAGGGAAAAACTCCTATCAACCCTATCCCAAAGGGCTAATATCGGTCCCCGCGCTTATCGGGGTCTACCTATCAAGTCAATCGGGTGGGCGCATGTAAAATTAGGATTTGTCCCGAAAATATAAAAAGCAGAACACGGACTTTACCCCTACAATAGAGGAAAACTCCTATCAGCCTTATCCAAAAGGGGTCATATCGGTTCCCGGGCTTATCGGGGCCTGGGTGCATGGGGGGGTGTATGTAAATTTAGGATTTGTCCCGAAAATATAAAAAGCGGAACACGGACTTTACCCCTATAATAAGGGAAAACTCCTATCAGCCCTATCCCAAAGGGCTAATATCGACCCCCTGGCTTATCGGGACCTGCTCAGAGAGGTAGGGTGGGGAGTGGGTGCATGCAAATTTAGGATTTGTCCCGAAAATAGAAAAAGCGGAACACGGACTTTACCCCTACAATAAGGGAAAACTCCTATCAGCCCTATCCCAAAGGGCTAATATCGGTCCCTGGCTTATCGGGGTCTGCTGAGAGAGGTAGGGTGGGGGAGTGGGTGTGTGTAAATTTAGGATTTGTCCCGAAAATATAAAAAGCGGAACACGGCCTTTACCCCTAAAATAGGAGAAACCCCTATCAACCAGGTCTAGAGGGTCATGTATAGACCGGAGAGAGAACAACAACAACAACAACAACACCAACAAGTGTTCATATAGTTTATTATTCCCGCCCGTACATCATATACCCACGATGGAGGAGCCGCGTTGGGTATGTTTACAATACAAGTGTGCTTTTGTCCAATCAGAAGCCGCCATTTGGCGCTGCATCTGTCATATTCGTTCTTGCCCGTTAGATGTATTCTCGGGACTTTGCCCCTACAACAGGGGAAAAACTCCTATCAACCTTGTCCAAAAAGGCTAATGTCGGTCCTGGCTTATCGGGGCCTGCTGAGAGAGGTAGGGTGGGGGAGTGGGTGCATGTAAATTGAGGATTTGTCCCGAAAATATAAAAAGCGGAACACGGACCCCTACAATAGGGTAAAACTCCTATCAACCACGTCTAGTGAGGCTTATCGGAGCCTGCCGACAGAGGTAGGGTGGGGGAGTGGGTGTATGTAAATTTAGAATTTCCCCCGAAAATATAAAAAGCGGAACACGGACTTTACTCCTAAAATAGGAGAAACCCCTATCAACCAGGTCTAGAGGGTCATGTATAGACCGGAGAGAGAACAACAACAACACCAACAAGTCTTCATATAGTTTATTATCTCTGCCCGTACATCATACCTACGATGGAGGAGCAGCGTTGGGTATGTTTACAATACAAGTATGCTCTTGTCCAATCAGAAGCCGCCATTTGGCGCTGCATCTGTCATATTCGTTCTTGCCCTTTAAATGTATTCTCGGCTACTCTTATCCAATCAAAAAACATGTACTCATGTCCATGTCCATGTACATGTACCATCACCAATCTGTATTATACCAAATCTCTCCTGTATTGTACCATATTTGTCCTCTATTATACCATATATGTTCTGTATTATACCAAATCTGTGCTGTGTTATACAGTATCTGTCCTGTATTATACCAAATTTGTGTTGTATTATACCACATGAGCAGGGTGACTAACGTCACAGGACCTACGAAGTAGAGTAGGCATTAGGACTCGGAACGCGAACTGAACTCTTGGAAATCCCCGCCCCCAGTTAGAATCCTGCCTATATTAAGATGGGCACCGCCCAAGTCAGAATCGCCAGTGATTTTCATCAAAAATTACCAGAAATTTTCATCAAAAGTAGGTCAGCTCAAGACTTGTTGGTAACAATCTCCTAATGCGCCGTCATTCCAAAAATAAATATTTAATTTAATTTCACAATTTGTTAACTAAAGGAAACAGATTGAATAATAAAAAAGTTCAGTAGATTTCAAGCTTTACGTGTGAAAATATATCGATCTCTTTAATGGTTTTCAGTGCCCTTGTCCAGGATCAAAACAACTTTTTGAATCGCATTATTTTCCCAACAATACAACAAATTTGTATATATAGTACTATAGTAGAAATGTAGCATTTATGTAGTTTACGGTAATTCAACTCAAGACCAACACCTTCTCTGCACAAGATAATGATTTCATGCTATTCTCCTGAGCATAACCGGTACAAAGACGAATAAATAGCGTCTACTTACTTTATCTAGTTAAATTCTACCCGAAGAAAATAAATTAAGACCCTTTAAACATGCCATCATGGTTTCACCCTCAGTAAACTTTTATCGTTGTTACTCACGCAGACTAATCTAAAGGATGATGCCAAATCTTTCTTCTGCTGGGTTATTTAATTGGTTGATGTAGTAAATTTCACCACCAGTGTGTAACTGTAACTTGACCTGAATTTGACGCCTGATGTTGTCTGTGAGGAAATGTTTCAAGGATGTGAAATAGGATACACGTTAAAGGCCACAGTTTACATATGTGTAGGCTGGCAAGTTGGTAATAGCAGTGTAGAAAAATGCACTAACAAATGATGGAAAATTAGCATTTCCTATTTCATTATCCCATCACGTTTTGTACTGTGTTATATATACAGTGAAACATACAGCCAAGGGTTCCCGATGGGCATGACAGTGCACTCGCTGAGCTATCAATAAATAATAAAAAAAATAATTATAAATCAAATTTTCAGCAAAATTCGATCAGCTCAGAACTTGTTGGTAACAATGCCCTAATGTACGTTCGTGCCAAAAATCAAGGTTCTAATGTCAATGGTTCTCCTTATTTTGCCGACGAAAGGACTCGGATGGACTGACTGACTGACTCACTCATTACCGGACAATTTGCGATCTGTAGCCTACTTCGTAGGAATATCTGTCCTGTATTGTACCATATATGTCCTGTATTATACAATATATGTTGTGTATGATACAATATTTGCCCTCTATTATACCATATCTGTGTTGTATTATACCATATTTGTCCTGAATTATACCATATCTGTGCTGTATTATACCATATCTGTCCTGTGTTATACAATATCTGTCCTGTATTATACCAAATCTGTCCTGTATTGTACCATATTTGTCCTGTATTATACAATATATGTTCTGCATTATACCAAATCTGTGCTGTATTATACAGTATCTGTCCTGTATTATACCAAATCTGTTCTGTATTATACCATATCTGTCCTGTATTGTACCATATATGTCCTGTATTATACAATAAATGTTCTGTATTATACAATCGGATAGCGGTTGTCGTGAATAACAACAAGTTCAGCAATGTTCATACAGTTTATTATCCCCAATGTTACGTCATACCCAGACTGGGGGAGCCGCCCTGGGCATGTTTAGTATGTTCACAGCAAAACAAATTGAAATATCAAACACCATGTTTTATTATTTAACGCACAGTCACATTAGGTACAAGTGTTTATTGACCTGAAGTCAACGATCAGCATGTAGACATATAGAGTATGTATGGCATGTTATGGTATTCATCAGTGCACGGGTGACGCGTTCATCCGAGGGGTTGGTCAGTTTAGCCACGAAGAACGTAACATTGGTGACCCTCTCCACTGTCCACTTGGTGTTGGGGCGTTGTTGTTGGGCCCATTCCAAGGGATCCACGGTGTCCAGTTTCTCCAGCATCGTCTCTAGTGACGCCCTATCCGTGATGGTAAACGGTTGGTCAAATACCCGGATGTTACTGCTCGGGTAAAAGTATCGGACTTGGTCTGTCTCCTTATGCTGCAGCACATAACCAAACGCCAGATTCAACTTGAAGGCCGCAGTTTGATCGTTGAAGATGGCTTCCACGTAGATGCGTAGACGGGCGAGGTCGGTCAGTCGGAAATTGTAGATATCTTGAATAGGGCGATGACGGTGGAAACAGTGCCGGATCATGGGCCAATGGCGCCGATAAATGTCACTCACTGGATGGGCGTCCTGTAACAGATCGCTAGGAACATCCACTGCATCTTCCAGGAAATTTCGATGTCGTCAGGCGTATGGCTCGAAACCGTAACGCTGAGGGCTGGTTGGATATCCAGTCTCTTCTGAACTGTGGGTATAGACGGGCTCTCCGTCATCGCATCACCAGTGGCGTTCGTCTCCCCGTGCTCATCTTCACTGGGTCTGACCCTCCTGGGTTCCTCTTTAGTGGGAAGTTGTCGCCCAAACCGTAGAGACGGGGCATGAATCAAACGTTGGTGCTGTCTTAACCGACTGGGCCGTTTGAAGAGTCGACCACAATCGTTACATTGTACCGTCGCACCCTCGTGGAGTACCCTCTCATGGCGCAGTAAATTATCCTCCCGATTGAATGACCGTGCGCAGGTTATACAAGTATACCGTTCATCGTTGTGTGTGGAGGCCTCGTGACGTCGTAAACTTTCTAGAAGAGTAAACTGCTTCTGGCAAGTTGTGCAGGTGAACATCTTGTGGTTGACAGAGTGTCGGATGAAACGGCCAGGCTGCTTCCCTTTTATAGCACGCTAGCTGGTGATCTATTTTTAGCACACTCAGTTCAACTACCCCAAGTCGAGGACCGAGATGTACTGACGTACGACTGAGCCGCATTGCGCGCGCGTGTGTGCGTGTGTGTGTGTGGGCAGTGGATTTTACATCCGGGATATTGTCAACGTCCGGGGTTTCCAAGTGGGGTTTTCCCATCGTTCCTCCGTCTTCCATCTGGGTAATGTGGTTTTACATCCGTGTCCTCATGTTACATCCGGGGTTTCATGAGCCGCATTGCGCGCGTGTGTTTGTGTTTGTGTCCATCCGTGCACAATGTAGAATTACGTTCTCTCCGAAAACTTCTTCTCATCACATCAATATGCTCAGACCCATTCAATATAAACACAACCAAGAGACATCAACAACAACAGGCACATTGCGTAATACACGTTTTATTATCCTCTCACCACCACCACCTGGCGTTCAGCAACGATCAGCATGTAGACATATAGAGTATGTACGGCATGTTATGGTATTCATCAGTGCATGGGTGACGCATTCAGCCGATGGTGGTGGTCGGTCAGCTTGGTTACGAAAAACGTGACATTGGTCACCCTCTCTACGACCCATTGTGTGTTGGGGCGTTGTTGTTGGGTCCATTCCAAGGGATCTACGGTGTCCAGTTTCTCCAGCATCGCCTCTAGCGACGCCCGGTTGATGATGGTAAACGGTTGGTCAAATACCCGGATGTTACTGCTAGGGTAAAAATAGCGGGCTTGGTCTGTGTCCTTATGCTGCAGCACATAACCAAACGCCAGATTCAAATTGAAGGCCGTAGTTTGATCGTCGAAGATGGCTTCCACGTAGCTGCGTAGATGGACGAGGTCGGTCAGTCGGAGATTGTAGATATCTTGAATAGGGCGATGACGGTAGAAACAGTGGAGGATCATGGGCCAATGGCACCGATAGATGTCACTCACTGGATGGTCTTCGTCTAACAGATCGCTAGGAACATTTATGGGTTCGTCCACGAAGTGTACTTTGCCCTCCACGTCGTACAAAATCTGGCCCAAGGTCTTGTCGTCGGAATTTGACTGTTGAATTAGGGCGACATCATCATCACCCCTCGTGCGATGGGTGGGAGTTCTCGCTGTCTCGAAACTGTCTACGCAAACGTGGCTGCGGAACAGGGTGTCGTGTGCGTTGATGTCGCAGCAACTGACTGGTCATTTTCAAAAGCCGACCACATTCTTCGCATGGACGCTTGGGTACTTCATGGCGTGCACGTGTGTGGCGCTGTAAATGATCCGGGCGCTGAAACGACAGTGTACATATCGTACAGCTATACCGGGCGGTTCCATCGTGCTTGGTAGCCTCATGGCGGCGCAAGTCGTGCAGACGAGTGAATGATTTCGAGCACGTAGTACAAGTGAACATCTTGGTGGTTGACAGAGTGTTTGATGAAACGGCCAGTCCGCTTGCCTTTTATAGCACGCTAGCTGGTGATCTATTTTTAGCACACTCAGTTAAACTACCCGTAATGCGGCTCAGTCGTACACCAGTTTCGGTCCTCGACTTGGGGTAGTTTAACTGAGTGTGCTAAAAATAGATCACCAGCTAGCGTGCTATAAAAGGCAAGCGGCCTGGCCGTTTCATCAGACACTTTGTCAACCACTAAGATGTTCACTTGTACTACGTGCTCGAAATCATTCACTCGTCTGCACGACTTGCGCCGCCATGAGGCTACCAAGCACGATGGAACCGCCCGGTATAGCTGCACGATATGTACACTGTCGTTTCAGCGCCCGGATCATTTAAAGCGCCACCCACGTGCACGCCATGAAGTACCCAAGCGTCCATGCGAAGAATGTGGTCGGCTTTTGAAACTGACCAGTCAGTTGCTGCGACATCAACGCAAACGACACCCTGTTCCGCAGCCACGTTTGCAGGTAGAAGAGCCCGTAAGCACCAGTATCGAGACAGCGAGAACTCCCACCCATCGCACGAGGGCTGATGATGATGTCGCCCCAATTCAACAATCAAATTCCGACGACAAGACCTTGGGCCAGATTTTGTACGACGTGGAGGGCAAAGTACACTTCGTGGACGAACCCATAAATGTTCCTAGCGATCTGTTACACGAAGACCATCCAGTGAGTGACATCTATCGGTGCCATTGGCCCATGATCCGCCACTGTTTCTATCGTCATCGCCCTATTCAAGATATCTACAATTTCCGACTGACCGACCTCGCCCGTCTACGCAGCTACGTGGAAGCCATCTTCAACGATCAAACTACGGCCTTCAATTTGAATCTGGCGTTTGGTTATGTGCTGCAGCATAAGAACACAGACCAAGCCCGATATTTTTACCCTAGCAGTAACATCCGGGTATTTGACCAACCGTTTACCATCATTAACCGGGCGTCGCTAGAGGCGATGCTGGAGAAACTGGACACCGTGGATCCCTTGGAATGGGCCCAACAACAACGCCCCAACACACAATGGGTCGTAGAGAGGGTGACCAATGTCACGTTTTTCGTTACCAAGCTGACCGACCGCCACCATCGGCTGAATGCGTCACCCATGCACTGATGAATACCATAACATGCCGTACATACTCTATATGTCTACATGCTGATCGTTGCTGATCGTTGCTGAACGCCAGGTGGTGGTGGTGAGAGGATAATAAAACGTGTATTAGGCAATGTGCCTGTTGTTGTTGATGTCTCTTGGTTGTGTTTATATTGAATGGGTCTGAGCATATTGATGCGATGAGAAGAAGTGTTCGGAGAGAACGTAATTCTACATTGTGCACGGATAGCCACAAACACACACACACGCGCGCAATGCGGCTCATGAAAAACCCGGATGTAACATGAGGACACGGATGTAAAACCACAGTACCCGGATGGAAGACGGAGGAACGATGGGAAAATCCCACTTGGAAACCTCGGATGTTGAAAATATCCCGGATGTAAAATCCACTGCCCACACACACACACACACGAACACACGCACACACACGCGCGCGCAATGCGGCTCAGTCGTACGCCAGAACATCTCGGTCCTCGACTTGGGGTAGTTGAACTGAGTGTGCTAAAAATAGATCACCAGCTAGCGTGCTATAAAAGGGAAGCAGCCTGGCCGTTTCATCCAACACTCTGTCAACCACCAAGATGTTAACCTGCACAACTTGCCAGAAGCAGCTTACTCGTCTAGAAAGTTTACGACGTCGCGAGGCCTCCACCCACAACGATGAACGGTATACTTGTATAACCTGCGCACGGTCATTCAATCGGGAGGATAATTTACTGCGCCATGAGAGGGTACTCCACGAGGGTGCGACGGTACAATGTAACGATTGTGGTCGACTTTTCAAACGGCCCAGTCGGTTGAGACAGCACCAACGTTTGATTCATGCCCCGTCTCTACGGTTTGGGCGACAACTTCCCACTAAGACCCAGTGAAGATGAGCCCGGGTAGACGAACGCCACTGGTGATGTGATGACGGAGAGGCCGTCTATACCCACAGTTCAGAATAGCCTGGATATCCAACCAGCCCCCAGCGTTACGGTTTCGAGCGCACGGGTATATGGTCAATTCAAGGAACGTGATTGTTGGAGTAGAAGCAAACCTAGGATTTTCCTGAAAAAAATATAATGCGGAAAATGGGCTTTAAACACATAAATGTGGAAAACGGAGTTTACACCTCGTCAAATGTATATTGGGTCCACGGATGTGCAAACATGTCTCAACATGTTTTTTTCCATTACGTCATCGAAGTGTGTTTCGTGTCTCCGACGCTATCTTCAGCGCTATACCGACCCTAATGGCAAGTGGGGTACCCCCGTGAGATGAAATTCATAGAAAGGGTCTGTAAAGGTTGAGAAGGAAAGTAAATGGTGTGAGTATTTTTGTTTATGTCCCACGCTGTAGAATACGAAGGGAAGGGTCTCGATGCCATCGGTTGACTTTCGTTTAAAAGTTCTGTTGCGCCTGTACATTTTTGTGTCGAGATGGAACATCCTTGAGGTCCAAATGAACCGTGTGTTGTGTCCTATTGAATCGTTCGTGGGATAGAGTCCGACTGGGGTGGTTTGTAGTGGAAGTTTCGTTAGTCGGCGCATGAGTAGTAGAAAAATAGCATTTGAGTTGATGTTTTGGGTGTCGAATTTGTCTAGCTTTGGCCCAAAAGGGTCGTGCGGGGTATCATATTGAAGCAGTCCTAAAGTAGTGTCAGACTAGGGTGGTTTGGAATGGATGCGCCGTGAATTTGCGCATGCGCAGTCGGGGAGTAGCAGAACAATGGGGTTTGTTGGAACGGTTTGGGGTCCAGGTGGGCTATCTTTGGTCCAAATGGGTCTGTGAGCACACATGCACGTTGAGACGTCACTTCAGGTGATGACGACAGGTACGGAGATGACGTAGATGACGTCCCCATCAAGGGTCATGGGGCAAAGGTTAAAGCATATGTGTGTGATTGGACGATCGACAGTGGCGTTAGCACGTTAAGCCTCGGCGTTGAGGCGCTAAGCTAAGGCGCTAAAGGGTTAAGATAGTGCATTCAAGGAGAAGAAAACATGTGACTAATGTATACACTGAATGAAATATCTATCGCCCCAGTATCCCAAAATGTGAGCAAATTTTTTTTTGCGATTTTTTCCACTCGATTAAATCGGTGTTCAACCTGCGCATCGTTGTCTCTCAAGCGTGCCGCCATTTTGGCTGAGGTCGTCTAAGCGTGTTACGTCACCCGGGCCTCGCCGTTCCCTGGCGGGGAAGGCGAAAATATAATGACATTGCATGGAGATATATTACAAACCAAGCCTTCCTTACATTGGAATGATTACAATTTGACAGGAACCGAACGTCGTGATATGACTGAAATAGTGTTGAAAGACTAATAAACTCAATCCAATTTATTGCACCAGCCTCACTGTGCAAAAGTTCTTCTCTGATGCGTTTGCAGTAAAATCCTGTCGACCGACGTTATGCACCCACTGTTTCAGTACCGGTACATCCCAGTTCTGTTAGAACAACCAAACGCCCCACACTGCGGCATGATGCCCGTGTATTTGCGGAATATGGGCACACTAACACTATCAAACTATAACAGTGTTCAACGTACAGGGCGGAAGTGAGTATGAGCCCGGCTGACGTTACGCAGCGATGCGCACAATATGTTTTCGGCATAGACGCAAGCCCTTGTAATGGCGGCACTTATAAATCTGTCCGAAGGCTCCAGTTTTTCATGTTTCGATATGAATAGATCGGCTGTATAAAATCCCAAAAAATATTTGCTTACATTTTTGGATATGGGGGAGATAGATCTTTCTTTCAGTGTATACATTTAGTCACATGTTTTCTTCTCCGTTAAAGAAACGAGTCAAGATCGGATGAATCATATTTCGAGCTTCATATAAAAATTTTGAACTGATTCCATCTGGAGCCAGGTCTTTAGGCGTAACAAGAACGTTCAGTACATTTAAAACGTCACACTCAAGAACTTCAATTTCTGATAGTACAGGCGAGGTAAGTGGTGGGTCAACACTACTGTCATCTAAGTTGCAAATTCCTGCAAAATATTCATTCAATAAACTTGCTTTGCCCATTATAGTATATTCATATGCATTATCTTTATTCAATAACGGCGGGATTTCTGAGAGATTAGAATTTGAATATTTCAAGAAGGATTTACACATTTTTCACCAGAATTTTGTACTGAAATTTCCTGACTCCCACTTGTAGTCCATGACATACTCTCTCAATATCCCTATTTACAAGTTCGACGAATCTCTATTATTGGTTCTGTCAAGCTAGAGCGCTATTCAGACCGAACTGAAAATGGTCATTCATATGAGCGCCACCTGGCGCCCGATATGGAAAGTGAAGACTCCATCATGTAACCCATGACAGGCTCTCCTAATGTGCCCATTTACAAGTTCGAAGTCTTTATATTATTGGCTCGGGCAAGCTAGACCGCTATTCATATAGGCCAGTCCGCTATTCATTCCGAACTGTAAACGGTCATTCATAGGAGCGCCACCTGGCGCTTAAAATGGGAACTGAATGCTCCTTCTTGTCGACCATGGCATACTCTCTCAATATGCCTATTTACAAGTTGGAACTGTATATATTATTGGCTCTGCCAAGTCGGACCGCTATTCAGAAGGGTCAGACCGCTATTCAGACCGCACTGTAAACGGTCATTCATAGGAGCGCCACCTGGCGCCTGATATGTAAACTGAATGCTCCATCTTGTCAACCATGACATACTGTCTCAATATGCCTATTTACAAGTTCGAAGAGTATATATTATTGGTTCTCTGATGCGTTTGGAGTGAAATCCTGTCGATCGAAGTTATGCAGCCACTGTTTCAGTACCGGTACATCCCAGTTCTCCCAGCCAAACGCCACACACTGCGGCATGATGCCCGTGTATTTGCGGAATATTGGCACACTAACACTATCAACTATAACAGTGTTCAACGTACAGGGCGGAAGTGAGTATGAGCCCGGCTGACGTTACGCAGCGATGCGCACAATATGTTTTCGGCATTCCTGATTGGTTAAAATAGACGCAAGCCCTTGTAATGGCGGCACTTATAAATCTGTCCGCAGGCTCCAGTTTTTGATATTTCGATATGAATAGATCGGCGGTATGAAATCGCAAAAAATATTTGCTTACATTTTTGGATATGGGGGAGATAGATCTTTCGTTCAGTGTATCCATTTAGTCACATGTTTTCTTCTCCATTAAAGAAACGAGTCAAGATCGGATAAATTATATTTCGAGCTTCATATAACATTTTTTCACTTATTCCATCTGGAGCTAGGGCTTGAAGCGTAACAAGAACGTTCAATACATTTAAAACGTCACACTCAAGAACTTCAATTTCTGATAGTACAGGCGAGGTAAGTGGTGGGTCAACACTACTGTCATCTAAATTGCAAATTCCTGCAAAATATTCATTCAATAAACTTGCTTTGCCCATTATAGTATATTCATATGCATTATCTTTATTCAATAACGGCGGGATTTCTGAGAGATTAGAATTTGAATATTTCAAGAAGGATTTATACATTTTCCACCAGAATTTTGTACTGAAATTTCCTGACTCCCACTTGTAGTCCATGACATACTCGCTCAATATCCCTATTTACAAGTTCGACGAATTTCTATTATTGGTTCTGTCAAGCTAGAGCGCTATTCAGACCGAACTGAAAATAGTCATTCCTATGAGCGCCACCTGGCGCCCGATATGGAAAGTGAAGACTCCACCATGTAACCCATGACAGGCTCTCCTAATGTGCCCATTTACAAGTTCGAAGTCTTTATATTATTGGCTCGGGCAAGCTAGACTGCTGTTCATATAGGCCAGTCCGCTATTCATTCCGAACTGTAAACGGTCATTCATAGGAGCGCCACCTGGCGCTTAAAATGGGAACTGAATGCTCCTTCTTGTCGAACATGACATACTCTCTCAATATGCCTATTTACAAGTTGGAACTGTATATATTATTGGCTCTGCCAAGTCGGACCGCTATTCAGAAGGGCCAGACCGCTATTCAGACCGCACTGTAAACGGTCATTCATAGGAGCGCCACCTGGCGCCTGATATGTGAACTGAATGCTCCATCTTGTCAACCATGACATACTCTCTCAATATGCCTATTTACAAGTTCGAAGAGTATATATTATTAGTTCTCTGATGCGTTTGGAGTAAAATCCTACCGACCGACGTTATGCAGCCACTGTTTCAGTACCGGTACATCCTAGTTCTCACAGCCAAACGCCACACACTGCGGCATGATGCTCGTGTATTTGCGGAATATTGGCACACTAACACTATCAAACTATAACAGTATTCAACGTACAGGGCGGAAGTGAGTATGAGCCCGGCTGACGTTACGCAGCGATGCGCACAATGTGTTTTCGGTCCTGATTGGTTAAAATAGACGCAAGCCCTTGTAATGGCGGCACTTATAAATCTGTCCGCAGGCTCCAGTTTTTGATATTTCGATATGAATAGATCGGCGGTATGAAATCGCAAAACATATTTACTTACATTTTTGGATATGGGGGAGATAGATCTTTCGTTCAGTGTATCCATCCATTTTCTTCTCCATTAAAGAAACGAGTCAAGATCGGATAAATTATATTTCGAGCTTCATATAAAATTTTTGAACTTATTCCATCTGGAGCCAGGGCTTGAAGCGTAACAAGAACGTTCAATACATTTAAAACGTCACACTCAAGAACTTCAATTGCTGATAGTACAGGCGAGGTAAGTGATGGGTCAAAAGACGGTGGGTCAACACTACTGTCATCTAAATTGTAAATTCCTGCAAAATATCCATTCAATAAACTTGCTTTGCCCATTATAGTATATTCATATGCATTATCTTTATTCAATAACGGCGTGATTTCTGAGAGATTTCTGTGAAGTGGCATCTTGTATCAACGCTCGCCAACGCCAAGCTCAACGCTTCAACACCCTGGTGAATTAGCCCAAAAGCTCTGATTTTTTCATGAATTAGTGACAATTCCATGAAAATCAGAGCTTTTGGGCTAATTCACCAGGGCGTTGGAGCGTTGAGCTTGGCGTTGGCGAGCGTTGCTACAAGATGCCACTTCACACGACGCATTCGGACCAAGGATGGTCCATTTCTACTCCAAACACCTTCCTTCACACCCCCAAAATGTCCACTTTGGCTACTACTCCTAAACGACCTTATATGACCATTCACTCACCATCGTTAGTGCGTTCACGCGTTAAGACGGGCATTGGGCATGCCTCACGGGCGTTGTCACTCACTCCCTCCCTCCCTTCCCCACCCACCCTCCCTTACCCACCCACTCACTCACTCACTCAGTCTGGGAGTTCATTTGGAACCGAAGACACCATCTTATAGCCAATGATATACAGTGTACTCTCTCAATATGCCTATTTACAAGTTCGAAGAGTTTATATTATTGACTCTGTCAAGCTAGACTGCTATTCAGATAGGCCAGACCGCTATTCAGATCGACATATAAACGGTCATTCATAAGAGCGCCACCTGATGCCAGATATGGGGACTGAATGCTCCTTCTTGTAGACCATAACGCTTTCAGTCTACGTGATTACACATTCGATGTGTCAAAAATTATCGGCTCTGGCAAGTCAGATCTCTATTCGGATCAGCCAGACCGCTATTCAGATCGAACTGTAAACGGTCATTCCTAGGAGCGCCACCTGGGGCCCGATACAGGAACTGAAAACTCTATCTTGAAGCCAATGATATACTCTCCCAATGTGCTTATTTAAAACTTCTAGTTGCTATTATTCGCTCTGGCAAGCTAGACAGCTATTCAGATAGGCCAGACCGCTATTCAGACCGACACATAACCGGCCATTAACGGTAGCGCCATCTGGCGACCGAAAAACTGAAGACTCCTTCTTGTAGCCCATAATATACTCTCTCAGTATGGTCATTTACAATTCGAAGTGTTCATATTATTGGTTCTGGCTAGCTAGACCGCTATTCAGATAGGCCAGACCGCTATTCGGGTAGCCAGTGATTTGTCGCAATGCCTCTTAGAAGCGCCCCTAGCGCCCGATATAGAAGCCGAAGATTCAATCTTGCAGCCCATGACATACTCTCTAAATAGTCTTATTTACAAGTCCGAAGTGTTTATTTTATTGGTTCTGGAAAGCTAGGCCGCTATTCAGATAGGCCAGACCGCTTTCAGACAGACGTGTACACGGTCATTCATCGTGGCGCCCTCTGGCTCTCGACATAGGAACTGAAGTAGTATAGAAAGAGTCTTTCAAAGCCCATTGACCTCAAAAATTTGCATATTGAGGCGGTCACGTGGCAGAGGTCAAAGGTCATTGAGTGCACTTGAGCATGTACTGACCTGTATCCTCTCACCCCGTCCATCATCTGACCTTGGATCATGTTTAGACATGTTAGGGGATTCCTCCGCGGTGATGCGGTTTGGCGGTGATGCGGTCTGCCTCCGCGGACAGAAAGTAGTCCCAAATACGTGGGTTTTCGTGAGAATGTTCGGCAATCTTCAGGGGCGGGAGGGGCCCGTAGTGGACTGATTGGATCAAGTGAGGTATCAAAGTGAAGCGCTCCTCCAGGACCATATGGAATGCATGTACTGACTTGTATCTGGGTTTTTTCCATCATGCGGCGGTCACGTGATCAGGAATGCATGTACTGACTTGTATGCCGTCCATTTATTTGAGTCGGGGACTTGGGGTCCCTACGGAAGGATTTTGCAAGTCATGGGAGGCTGTGTGTAAAATGACGATTTGTCTCGAAAATATGAAAAGCGGAACACGGACTTTACCCCTACAATAGAGGAAAACCCATATCAACCCTATCCCAAAGGGTTAATATCGGTCCCCGGGCTTATCGGGGTCTGCATGTAAAATCAGGATTTGTCCCGAAAACATAAAAAGCGGAACACGGACTTTACCCCTAAAATAGGAGAAAACCCCTATCAATCCTATCCCAAAGGGCTAATATCGGTCCCCGGCTTATCGGGGCCTTCTGATAGAGGCAGGGTGGGGGAGTGGGTGCATGTAAATTGAGGATTTCTCCAGAAAATATAAAAAGCGGAACACGGACTTTATCCCTAAAATAGGGGAAACTCCTATCAACCACGACTAGTGAGGCTTATCGGACTTTACCCCGACAATAGGGGAAAACTTCTATCATCCTTGTCCAAAAGGGCTAATATCGATCCCTGGCTTATCGGGGCCTGCTGAGAGAGGTAGGGTGGGGGAGTGGGTGTATGTAAATTTAGGATTTGTCCCGAAAATGTAAAAAAGCGGAACACGGAATTCACTCCTACAATTGGGGAAAACTCATATCAACCTTGTCCCAAAGGGCTAATATCGGTCCCTGGCTTACCGGGGCCTGCTGAGAGAGGTAGGGTGGGAATTAGGAGTAGTATAGAAAGCAACAGTTTTGGGGCCCCGAGCTCCGAGCTCCTGCCTGCCTCATC